>JANZLD010000002.1:1233159-1244344 GCA_026413575.1 Erythroxylum carthagenense | reverse complement strand
AATACAAATATAAATTTTTAACTCTTAAAAATAATTAAAGAATCCTAAAAAAAAAATTGAATTGCAACCTGTGATTATGAAGTTGGTTAATTAGTTATTACTTATTATGATATATTTATTTACAAATTAACTTAATTTAAGTAATTGCTAAATTCTCTTATTCAATATAAATAACTTTTAAATTTTATTCGATATAAATATAAATTTAACGCATAAAAATACTTAAATGCTTCGAACCACCCTCTTAAATATGAAGTTGTTAATTAGAGTTTAATTATTCCTACAACTCCTTCAACCACTTGTAATTGTATTACACAATGATTTAAAAATTGAATCTATTTGTTCTCTTTAAAAATAAAAATTTTAAATTTGTTGACTTTTTGGTTGAAATTTTAATATTTTATTTTAATTTATTTTAATAATTATTTTTATTAAAAACCAATCAATTTATTAAGTAATATACTAGTTTTCATAAACTTATTGATTTTATAAACTAAAATAAATTAATAAATTTTTATTTAATTTTTTTAAATTTTTAATAGGTAAAACAGTTTTTAATCATATTTTAATTTTTTATTAAACTTTTAATTGATTTTATAATGACCTGGTACTAATTAAATTTTTTAAATTTTAAACTTTTTATATTTTTCATTTAAATTATAATTCGACGTTTAAAACATTAATATTACACTCTTTTTAAGCCCCCAGAGACTCTGGTTGTATCACAAGATACGCACGCATTGTAGAGCCTAACGTAACACGATTCGATAAAAATATCTTGAAAAAACAGGTTGTTTGTGTTGGTCCCAGCTGTAGTTTCCCATAGATTTTGGGTCCATACGGTCATAGAGTGGGGTCTCGCTGGCTCTGCATGTGAGAGAGATATGATGAGGATACGATCGTAGACTGTAATTTTATAGAGGGCCTAGGTTCCCCTTTAAGCAAATTGTTGGATTAATGACCGTTAAATGTACATAAATGTCTCAAGAAAAGTCGCAGGACTCTCTGTCACCTGTCTGCTACCTCTTTTAACAAGCATGAGAAAGAGTCCATGTTCATAGATGCTCGGGTCTTTCCTTCCGAAATGAAATCTGATGACCAGTTCCTGGTAAGTTATTTCAAAATTGCGACAAGTTCCTAAAGGCAACTGGTAATATGTGAGCATGGAGTTATGGACAATGTAAAAGTTGGATCAGATGGAAGTCTAAGGTTTGAACTAGTGGAACAAGCTAAGATCTGAAATGCCTCGGAATGAAGCTAGTTTCCTTGGGAATTTTTAAACTCGAGAGATAGAAAGTTCGGATCGTATTTAAGTAACTGGTTCGTTAAGTGATTTACCCGGATCATGTAAAATGTTGTTGTATGTATGTGTGTGTCTCGGATGATTACTCAATGCACAATCAATAAACAGTAGCAGCAAGTTACATCAATGTGAAAAGAAAAAATTGAACCTGAAATGAGACATGTTTGTAGCATAGGTGTTACGGTCAACCTAATTCTCTTAACAGAACATTCCAATTCTTGACAAGAGGAAGTAAAGACGATATTAGAGAATAAGACTACGTATTATTACACCTCTTCAAATTATATTCGAGACTTTTAAATAGGCCGTTGTTGATATAAGAAGTAAAGACGATATGCTATGAGTTTGACGAGAAACTTTCAAAATCAGCACATATCATTAAAGCATCGAATATGCTACGATCATAGCCTAATACACTGATTCTCAAACTCTCAACAATGCCTAAACCAAAATTCCTTATAAGTTTATTACATGAAACATCATAACCATGAGCAATAAATTTGTAATCGTAGGCAGTTAAACCTGGAAACAAAAAAGTTTTTAAGATATAGGCGGAAGTACAAGTTTCGATGATCCAACTTTGTTCAGAGTAGCACCCTGCTCTGGAGAAGAAGCCATAAGCACAAGATGTAGATGAAGTTGAATGTTGCTCCTAATTTTAAGGCTCGTATTACCTCGTCTGGGAAGGAGAACAAAGCAACCCGGATGCATCTGATCCAATGATTGCAAGATCACATACAGTACAAAGCTTTCCTTCTTGAGATGGAACAAACCTGGAACTGCAGTAAGGACATGATACATCCTTCTGTCCACGGTATATAGGCACGTATGTTGCACCACAAACTACGAAAGGGTTTCTGAAGTCGTAATTTAGCTCAGCTTTGTCTTTCATGTTCTTTTCAGCAGCTTGCAAGACTTGTCGAGCAGTTTTGGCTTGGTTTTCATTGGTGGGGCTGGTTTCTAATAGTCTCCTGGCAAAGTTAGCTGCTGTGTTCATGTTCCCAGCCTTGTAGCAAACAGTCATTGCATTCAACAATGCAAGCCTCAAGTGTGGTAATTGAAGATTACAGTGGGTGAAATACGCAGCTAGCTCCTGCTGACGGATGGGATTGTCCTTGATATCCCTCCTCTTAAGTTCCATCTGCAGACCTAGTACGTACTCCTTTACAATGATGATTAATTCTTTTACTTCATCAACCTCCCTCCTTGAATCAACTACAATCAGAGGAATGGTGTGGAGAATGCTGAGGAACTGTCGTAAAGCCTCAGTAAATTTTCCAGTAGTTGTTGCCTTGTAACCAGCTTTCAGCCTTTCCTCCAGCCGAGAAAAATTAAACACCAAAGCCGGTGGACCCCTAACATTGGGGCTTGATGATTCACTCCATCCTCTCGCAACTGCCTCTGGGATCACTGGTGCTGAAGACAAGGCTCGCAGGTAACAATGGCTTCCCATGTACAAGTCCAGGAACAATGGCCTCAGTGGAGTAAAATTCTTTATACCCAGTTGTCGGCTTAACAAGCGCATTGCAGTGTCGAAATTGCCTGCTGCTACATGCTCACCAGCCAGAGATGACTTTTGAATCCAAATTTGACTAACAGGCATGCCAGGAGTTGGGGTAACAAATACAGAAGAACGAGAATTGCCGACAGTTTTTGGGGTGTCCACGTCAGGTGGAAGATCAAGATCCTCAACTTCCCAGCCACCCTCATCATTGTCCTCGTGCACTTCTTCATCTTCCAACACCATGCTGACATCTCCATTTGGCATATTTACCACATCAACAATATCCAGATCCTCACCCCAATCAGCATCTGCAGCATCTTCATACTCTTCGTGTGCATGTTTGCCTGTATTATCAAGACCACCATCAAACATTCCCCTCATGACCCTTAGCAAAGGCCAATCTCCACCACACAAGATTGGACTTGGAGGCATTAAAAGAGAAGGTGATTTTCCCTCCGGAATCTTGGGTAAATTATCTCCCAATTCAGCTGCTAGACGGTCAGCAATTTCATGGAGCCCATGGGTTGTGGCTGTGATGTATGCAAGGGGCAAATGGCCAGCATTCTCCAATATCTTAACACGTTCCCTAACATCACCCAAGTAAAGAGCATTGTGGAACTGACCCATCACATCGTTCTTGACTTCAGCAATTTTTAGCATTTTAGATAATTTGTCCATATTACCAGTGACAAGATAAAGGAAAGATAGTCTCTCAAAATTTTTTGTCCTCTGGTAAGCATATTCCACAATGCCTGAATTACCTTGACGCAGAGCCTCCACTCCCAACTTATACCAATGATCCTTTTCATCGATTTCCTTGGCAGAAGCAACTGCAATCTGGATATTCCCGCTCTCTAGGGCCAAGTTAAAACGTGTCCTCTCGTCTTTCACAAAGTGTAGGGCAACTTCTGGGAAGCCTTTCTGCTGGAGATATGCAATCATTGCCTGCCCACAGAGCTCTGAGCTCTTAATGATGCTCATAACTTGGTCATATCTCTTCCTCAAGAGGCTCAACTTGAAGATATACTCAGTCGCATCAATAACAATGGTGCGGTTTTTTCCATCACGATCCAAGCAAAATATAGTATTCCCGGAGACCTTAGTGATATACACAGGGATCTCAAGTGTCCTTATGATCCCGCCATCTCCATTTGGAAGACAATATTTAATGTGGTTAAGGGTGGTGTAAATAAATACACCATTGTCATCCCAAGCTCCACTCTTTACACGAATTGTCTCGTGAAGAGAACATTGGTGCACAAGTTTCTTGTTGGCAATTATAATTGAATGTTTGCTCAAAAGTGCCACAGTTTCCATGTCATTTGACCATACAACAGATCTAACAAAAGAAGCTTGTAGCTCCCCCAGAATAATCCTCTGTTGGAGGTCAAAAATAAATAATCTGTCCTCGGCTCTGCATAACAAGTTTCCTGTTCCAGCATAAAATATCACATCAACAACAACCGGCAGGGCAGTTTTCTTAACAATCTCATTTTTAAGGTTTTTCACTAAGATTTGGTTGCCACTCTTTTCCAGCACAGCAAACCTATTTCTAGCAACAAAAACTGCAGATCCTCCAGCACCTCTTTTTGCTTCTTGAACCATCTCACCCCTGCCACTAAGGTCTTTAGGTATTATGTAAAGTTCATAAGTTCCCCCATCGATATCCGAAGAAATTAAAACAGCATTTTCAGTAGGGCTATAAGAAAGCGCCCTCGCTCCTTGATTTAAGCCCGTAGATCCAGGACGTCGAATTGGTATAACCTGAAAGTCCTTCTTAGAAGAGAATTCATATAAACGCAAGAAACGGTCTTTGACATAGTACATGGAATTCCCGCTCACAGAAAATGCAGGGCGTTCTCTTTCTAATTTGAAAACAATCATGCCACTGTCGTGACCAGCAGCCAGAAGGTTCATCTCAGGATGTGATGCAAGAATCCAGAACCTGTCATGCTCCCGGCGAAATGTTTGAAGACCAGTCCGTTTTGTGGCATCCCACACACGTATACTCCTATCTTCTGAATTGGACACAATAACATCCTGTCTTGCATGAAATACAACACATGACACATTATTCATGTGCCCTCTCAGAGTGTCCACTTCCCAAGCTTTTGTATCTGAAATTAGAAAGGTCAGTTTGCTACCATTAGCTTCTTTAGATTAAAAACAAAGATTACGAGCTGTTCTATGTACAAGACCAAAAGTTTGAGATCACTTTGTCTGTTAAAACAATCCCTGAAAATTGTAATGTTGTTTTGTCATCTCATTAGGTACTGTGATCCATGCTCGTTTTACATCCAAAGCTTAAGAATCAGACCTAGTAATTGGAGGACCTCTACTCCAAACCAAATTTTGTTTTCAAAAATGAATATTGATCAAGGGCACCATTCATACTGGTTTAATACACAACAACTCCAACTAACAACAAGAGGATGTGTAATCCTATACTCAACAATAAAGATTTCGGGTCCTTTCTTTTTTTTACTTTGTTTTGGGTACACGGATCTTCATATTGGCTAAACAATTATTGTCAACATTTCCCCTCTTTTCAGGCTATAGTTTTAAGCAACAGAACAAAACACGTACCATTCATTCGCCAAATTTTGACTTGCCGATCGTCTGCTCCTGAAACAATAAGTGGCAGATTGGGATGGAATGAGGCCCAATTAACACCCCGATCATGACCCTCCAGGACATACTTAACGATGGCATCAACCCCACCAAAAAAATCTGTATTCACCTGACCAAATCGCAAGTCATCGGTAGGAGCTACTGTCTTCTTCCTCAGAGCACCAATATCCCAAACACGCACAGTTTGATCCAACGATGCTGACACGATCAAATCCTCCTTAGGATGGAAAGAAGCGCACATAACATAATGATTGTGTCCAGTTAGCACCGAAATGCATGTCCGGGACTGCCAGTTCCAGATTCGAATAGTCTGATCATCACTGGCACTTACAATCCACGGACTCTCGCTATGAAATTCAACGGTGCGGATGTAATCAAGATGACCAAGAAGCGTAAACAAACACCGGTGCTGCTTGTAATTCCACACCTTAATCTTGTAATCGTCCCCTGCATAAACAAAATTTACCCAATGCAACTGGATCATACCCAAATCCCAGATCCACAACGTAACAAAACCGGATTTGAAAACCTACCACCAGAAACAAAGAGAGGTTGAGAGGTGTGAAAATGGACGCCGCGAACAGGGCCTTCGTGCTCGTCGAATCGATCAATGAGAGTGCCCATCCGATAATCCCATAGCTGGATTACGCCGCTGTGCAAGCTCGCCAAGATCCATGGTCTCTTGCTGTGGAAACTCAGTCCCTTCACTCTATTGCTCTTCGTCTCGAATTTCGTCAACATTTTCCCAACTCGGGCAAATTAATATCAATCAACACAATTCAATACCTACCAAAATCACCAAATTCGAAAGTCAGAAACGGGATACAATGTAATTCGGAATCAATTGTTCAAAACATTAACACAGAAGAAATGGAGTATGAGATCGCACGTACCTGAGATCCGAGACTTTTGGGTGTATAGCCTATAGATGATCAAGAAGAAGATAGCATTTGTGAAGCGGAGAGGCTAATGGTTACGGAGATTGAAATTATTACACGAAATGTAAATGAAAATGGAGATCTGGTTCGGTCATATGCGTCCTCGCGAGTCTACCAATAGAGAGGGCCCATATTTCTTCATTAGTTTGCACTCAATACTATAATTTATAGTTAAATTTTAATTACCATCTTAATAAAATTTCTTCATGCTTAAATTAAAACGAATGAATTTAAAATTATAATAACACAGTTTTCATTAAATTTCTATTGATTTAATTTCATATAACTAAAATTATATTTCATTCATAAAAATTAAATAAAAATTATATTCAAGATAATAATTATATTTAAATTATTAATTTATTAAATACTTTAAAAATTATAAATTGAGTTTATAATCAACTATTTTTTATTTATTATTTTTCGTATGATTTATTAAATTATATGTTTTTTGTGATTTAATTAAAAATAAAAAGTCAGTGCATTAATTCTTAAATTAAAATAAATGAATTTAAACTTATAACAACATGATTTTGATTAAATTACTATAAATCAAGTTAAACTATGTCTCATTTATAAAAATTTTAACAAATTTAATTCGAGATAATAATTATAACCTAATTTAAATAAAGTTATAATTAAATTATGTCTCAATTATACTGATTTTTTTAGGTCAATAAGCATTTTTCTCCACCACAAAAACATTTTAAAAAAAATAAGTATTTGATTGTAAATTAAAAAAGTACTTCTTTAATAGATATAATTAATAGATATAACTTTTTTATCAGTTAAAACACAGTTTTTTAAAAAGCTCAAATTTGATACCTCTCAAAAAAGCCTCTCAAATGACCTTGTCGGGTAGATTTTTTGAATCAATTAATGAATATATTCTTTAGTCCCTTTTATAATTAAGTTTTACACATAATTTTCTTAATACCCACAAACTCGTCTTTATATTTATCTTGCAAACTCATTTTCTCAAACCTCTTGTGCAGTTGTTAAGTATTTAACTATTTAATCAACTTAAATATTTATTTTTAAATTTATATAATAATATTTGGCTTTTTCTATGTTTTAATATCTATTTTTGATGTTAGATTTACTTATGTTATAATTCATATAAAAGATTTAGTTACATATATTTTCATTTATTTTCTATATGATTTAAAATTATATAATAATTAATATATTGTTATTCTTTAAATAATATATATATGTATAAATAATTTTTATTATAAAATAAAATATAGTTAATATTAAAAATATTTTTATTTTTATATTATCAAACAGTTTATTGTATAAAGTTTTAAAAAAACTATATTTTAAATAACAATTAAATAATCAATTAATTTTTAGAAAAAATTCAAAAAAACTTATAAAAAAAATTTCAACCGACAAAAAATCTACTAATATAAGCTCAATCAAACTTAAGTTTAAAATTTGGTCAATCAATACGTGGGTTGTTAACCTCAAATCAGCCTGATTACGAACTCAAATACCATCCCAATTTTGATAGCGAAATTTTCGAGTAAAGAACATATTTGTCTGTTTTTCATTTTCCAATTGAGACGTGCTTTCTTCAAAATTTCCTATCCGTGTCCGGAGGTTAGTTTCAAAATCCTGTCGGTCCTCAAAGACTTGTACTACTCTAACTAAAATAATAATTTGGTTTTGATTCATTTTTAACTTGACCACTCAATGTTCTATATAATTTTGATTTTGATTATTGTTTACCTATAATGAGAGAAATGATAACTCAATAAACTTGAGCAGCTATATGATTTCAGACAATTTGTCCCGTTAAATTATTTTATTACTTACGACTACCATTTTCAATATCAATTTTTAAATAAAAAAATTGCAAATGGAAATAAAATTTTATATTTATATGAATAAGATATTGAAAAAGAAAAAATTGAAAATTATTATATATAAATTAAGTTAATAATTTCATCTGTTAATTTTAAATTAAGCATAATGATCTTGAATTTCTTTATTCCCAAAAGGTAGCAACGTGTTCTTAAAGAATACTTACACTCTCTCTCGATCGAGCCTATTATATAGGACGTGCCTAATGCAAAATATTCAGTTGGTGTAATTTATAGATTATTGCATTAATCCGAAGATTTATCTAATATACATCCAAAAAATAACGAGTATGATTCCTCCTTTAAAAAAAGATGAAATTTATAGTACTAGTTTCGTATAGAACTCAAATTATAAATTAATTAGGTCTGACTTTATTGTTTTGTCCAGGTGTTCAACTAAAAAACTCTCTTACCAATTGCTCAAAAAGTAGTTTTGATAGGCTTATATCAATAGAGTTTTTATCAGTAGAGTTTTTTTTATAAGAGCTTTTCTAAGAAGTCATTTGACTTTGGCTTTCAATTAAAAAAAATATTTTTTTAAGAGTTTCATACAGTAGATTATTTGACAACATAAAAATGAAAAATGTTTTTATTAATTTTAACTATATTTTATTTTATAATAAAATTATTTATGTATATAAATATTATTTAAAGTATATTAATTGATATGCAAAGCACAATATATTAATTACTATATAATTTTAAACTATATGAAACATGAATAAAAATATATCAAACAAAATCTTTTATATGAATTATAACATAAATAAAACTAATATAAAAAATAAATATTAAAACATACAAAAAAATTCAAATAATATTTTATAAATCTAAAATAAACGTGAAAATGAGTATATGGGTATTGTAAAAAAGTACTTTTTTTATAAGCTCCAAATTTGAACTTCTTAAAAAACTGTATTTTGGTTGCTAAAAAAACTACATATACTAAAAGAATGTTTTTTCATTTTACAGTCAAACACTTAATTTTCTTAAAAAAACTTTTGCGGTGAAAAAAGTACTTATTTACCTTCTAAATGTTCAACCAAAAAGGCACTAAATTTCGAATCAAACACGTCCTTAGGCCCATAAGGTTTGGTTTTTGGGCCTAAGAATTCGATCTGTCTTTTTTTAAAAGAAAATAATACAACTATTTCAGTAATCAAATGAAGAATTGGATGATAACATCCGGAACAACCTCCCAAGAAACAAAAGGGGAGAATCTAATGGATGCTCTAGCAAGTTGATGAGCAACTCCATTAAAGTTTCTTCGAATCCAACGAACTTGTATATCCGGTCTAGACTCAAGAACAAGCAAACAATTTTTAAGCAAGGAATAAATGTTGGCAATTTGTAAAAGTTAATCCTTCATCATGAAAGTGAGACTTGGCATGTAATAACGCCTCACGCAAGGCAAATGCCTCCGCCACAACAACACTTTTAACACCTTCTTAGTAACCAGATATAGCTTTGATAAAACCACCTTCGAGATCTTAAAAGACCACCACAAAACTTGTGATATCTTCCTATTGAAATATTGCAACATCAATAAATGCCTGCCAATGAGAATTTTCCAGATTAATGATGCCATTTCCAGCACCTTGTTGTCTGCCAATTTGGTGTAAAGAAGCAGCAGCGGGCTTCAACACATTCCAATCCTGCCAGTTCTGTAGATGAGCAGTCGCCGCTTGAACCAGCTACTGCACCGTTGTTATTTTTGAGGACCAACACAGGTTATTTCTGCTCCGCCATATATACCGACAAATCATAGCAAAATAGGCAACTTTCTCCTTACTCAAGGATAAACAAATCTGCAAAAATATATCAGTAAAAGAAGAGTTCAAAGGTGGCACATCCAAACCAGCAACTCTCCAAACTTCCATTGCATAAGGACAATATAGGAATAAATGATCCACAATTTCTTGCATAGGGCAAAATAAGCAATCCTCATCAACTCCAACATTCTAGCTTCTCATATTCATCTTCATTGGTATCACATTTTTAGTCATTATCCACGTGAACTCACGAACCTTGAGGGGAACCTTAAGCTTCCATATTCTGCACCGTACTTCTCTATTTGGGTTCGAGATATTAACCATGGACGAACTCCTGCTAACATGATAGCCAGTTTTAACTGTATAATTACCCCTCTTCTTAAAATGTCATAGCATTGAATCCTCCACACTATGAACACTAAGTGGAATAGTGAGAATAGCACGAACGTCACTAGATGAAAAATATTCCATAAGTAACCCAATATTCCACCTTTTACCACTATTTTTCAGGAAGTCACATACCCTCCAAAATTTATTTACAAGCATATGCCCGTCTTCCATAACAAAACTGCCATGCTTGGGAATCCATGGATCCAAACCCACAAGAATACTCCTACCATTGCCTACTCTCCGTTGAGACCCCAATAGTAACAAATCAATCGAAGCATAGATACTAGACCAAATAAAGCTCGGATTATTGCCTTTCTATGCTTTTAGAAAACCCCCCAATGAGAAATATTTAGCTTTAAACATCCTGTAAAACAAAGTATCTTGTTGAGTAAGGAGACGCCACCCTTTTTTTACCCAATATAGCCAAATACAAATGTCGCAAGCCTCGAAAACCCATCCCACCTTCACACTTCTCCCAAGCAATCCAATTGATACCCTTATTGACTTCTTTCTTATCGTTCCACGAGAGACGATTCATAATAGCCTGTAGTTCTTGACATAGAAAGAGTGGTAATAAAAACACAGACATGCAATAGGAAGGAATGGCCTGCGTCACAAATTTTAGAAGAATCGGTTATTCCTTAGATAAGAATCGGTTATTCCATGAATTAATTCTTTTCCACAGCTTATCTTTAATGTAACTGAAAGACAAACACATCATGCTCACATTCTCACAAGATCAATCTTATCCTCACAAACTCTTATCCATTTCTTACTCA
>JANZLD010000002.1:1220564-1232733 GCA_026413575.1 Erythroxylum carthagenense | reverse complement strand
AACTCTACTCAAATTTCAAAGTCATCAAAACCAATCACTTCATTTCTCATCAATCTTCTTTAAGTACAATAACATCTCTAACACAATACCTATACAAACACACTCATTTAATTCCATTTAATATTTCTAATTTCTGCCGAAAGTTCGGGGTCCAACACAAACACAGATTGGTATCAGAAATAACATGCGGTAGAATTTGTTTAAGTCTATTTGCTAAGACTTTTGACACAATCTTATAAATCACATTATAGAGAGCTATGGGTCTAAAATCTTTAATATCATCAGGAGCAGCAATTTTTGGAATCAAAGTAATAGTAGTAACAGTAAGTGAGCTTGGAAAGGTATCTTGAGAGAGCCAGAGCATCCCACTTTTGAAAATTTCGTCTCCCAAGATGTGCCAATATTTTTACAAGAAAGTCGGATTTAAGCCGTCTGGACCAGGGGCCTTATCAGGATGCATGCTGAATAAAGCAAACTTTAACTCTTCTTTCTGAAACAGCTTTAATAAAAAATGTGATTCTTCCTCTATCACCCTTTTTTCCATAATCTCTGTAATTCTAGAAAAATCAGCTCCTCTCTTTTCTAAAAATAGCTTCTGAAAGTAGCTCTGAACAATAGACCCCATCTTTGCAAGTTCGAAAACAACTACTCCCTCTTCATTACGTAAGCCTTTAACACAATTTTGAGCTCTTCTCCCTTTAATTTGTTTATGGAAAAATTTGTATTCCGGTCACCATCCTTCTACTAGAAAAATTTCGCTTGCTGCTTCCTGCGAGTTTCTTCTACCAAAAGAATTCGATTCCACTCATCCTTTAGTCTCATGGATTTCGAATTATCACATAGCTCCTTCTCCAATTCCAACTACCTGCTCACAATGTTTTTGCGTTTCTAGAATTCTCTGTTTCTATTTCTACCCCAACTTCAAACGGCATAAATTAATTGGTCTCATTGCTTCATAAAATCAGCAACGCCCGATGATTCCCAACAATTCTTCACCGTAACTTCCAATTCACCTTCCAATAACCAAGAGTTATCAATTCTAAAAGGACGATCCCATAGCTCACGTTCATTCGGGCAGAGCTCAACTGTAATTTCATGATGATCAGAAACTGGCAGCACTATAGAAGAAGAAAAAGCATTCAGAAAAGGGAACTCCAATTAGAATTGGACATAGCATGATTCAATTTTTCTTTGAGGTGATCACGATTACGGTTTGTACCTTCCCAAGTGAAAAGAAAACCAGTATAATTTAGATCAAACAAACCAACATCATAAAGGGCTTCTCTAAACCCATTAATAAGATAATCTGCTCTTTGAGGACCTCCCTGCTTCTCATTATTAGTGACAATATCATTAAAATATCCTGTGCACAACCAAGGAAGATTGTCACAAATCGTAAGAGCACGAAGTAAATTGCACGAAGAACGTCTCCTATTACAAACCGATAAAAATAGTGTATCTTCAAACCTTGCCTTCAAACATAATCCGAGATTAAATGTAATTACTAGAAAAAGAAGTTACAGTGAGGTCAGAGTTCCACAAAAGACATAAACCACCTCCCATTCCCACTCTATCAACACAAAAACAGGAATCAAACCAAATAAAATTCTTGATTTCATCCAACCTACTACCATACATATGTGTTTCAATTTAAAAAATCACATCAGGCTGGAAACTTATTGATAAATCTCCAATCGCCCTTACTGCTCCGGGGTTGCCAATCCCCCAGTAGTTCCAACTAACCATTCTCATTGCTTTTGGCCATCCCGCTGCATGGGATTGACCGCTGTCTTGTGAACTGAAGTGGAAACTCCAATTTGAGAACCAACTATCGAATCAACATTCTTAGAAATGGCAGAAGGTGGCTGCGTTTTTTCATTCCTTGGTCTCTTCTTGCCATCATTTGTAGGGGCCATTCTTTCCTCTTCAAGGTCACCAATACTCATTCGGCCTATCGAATCTGCTTCCATTTGACCCAACTCTGATCCCACATCATCCAAATATGAACTTGCCCCAAATAAGTAACTCTTAAAAAGCTGGGATTTTAAAGCTCTGACAAATATCTCCTTCCACAGTTAACGCCGTAGAATAATGGTTTCCTTCCTTGCGCAATCATTGACTTGCTAGATGACCAGGCCGTCATACTAGAGCCCGAAGCCTTCATCCTACCCAAAGGTCAATTCTTCCGACTTCTTATGGAAGCGTAACTCACAATAGGAGTCCGTATGGCCAGGACACCACTCTAAAAGCAATAAACAAATAACCTTTCGTAACTAAAGAGTGCATAGAACACATCTCCATTGGCATCAACAAGTTTCTTCTCTTTCTTGAGAGGCTGACGAACGTCTAACCGAACTCTAACCCTCATTGGGCTATCATTGAACATTGTGGACGATTTAGCATCATAAGCAATAAACTGACCGACAAAATTCCCCAACAACTTGGCAACCTCTTCTCACATGAAACCAATTCTTAATTCTGCAACTAATAGCCAAACATCCGCATACAGCAAAGGTATCCGTAGTGGGTCTTCTCCTCTCTCAATGGTATTCCAAACAAGTAAGTGGCGATTAAACAACCATGGTGAACCTTCCATAGCCCTCTTCGTATGAACCTTCCATAGCCCTCTTCGTATCAACTTTATTATATAACTGAAATAAATAAAAAAACATTTTGCTCCTATATCAGGAATTGTTATACCCCCTAAGGAATGCTAGAGGTCTGCAAAAACGGATTTCAGGGATTGAAAGTTGATGCTGTTGTACTTGAGAAACATGCTCACAAGACAATAATCATAACCTTGTTACGAATTGGCTGGTGCAATATCAAAAACTAGGGCTTCATCTTCATCGTTTTCAATAGGATTAGGGTTGGGGTTAGGCATAGGTGGGTGATTTGGATCCATTATTGTTTAGGATTTAACGAAAAATTGAACAACGAAGAACATGCCACAGAGAGCGTACGAAAAAACTAACTATTTAACCACTTAATGATATATAGCTTCGATTAGTGTCTTTATTTTACTTTTTAGAAAGTAAAACAAATCAAGATGCCAAGTAAATCTAGATCACGTCACGTGTAATAGTGTTTGATGTATAATAACACTCAAATGTTCATCCTCGTAACATAAATGGCTTGTAAGTATCTTGTTAAATTACTTAGGAGAACTAATCACTCAATTTAGTTTAAATAATTGGTTAAATTTCAATTCTTCACTTTTAACCTTCATTGTGTTCAGAAACAGTAGCTGATTTACGACCAATCTCATTGAGTAATGTCACAAATAGAATTGTCTGCAAAGCACTTGCTAATAGATTAAAACAGGCACAAGGTCGCATTCACGGGGCTTTGGTTGCAAGAGGGGCTACCCTAGTGTCTCATCTGTTCTTCGCGAATGATACTATATTCTTCACGCGAGCTATACGGGAGGAGGCTTTACAATTGAAGAACATCTTAAGACTATATGAGACAGCATCGGGGTAACAAATGAACCTCTCTAAATCAGGTGTGTCTTTTACCCCTAATACTGAGCATATAATGAGGCATTCGGTTTGTCAAATTTTGGGGGTTGAGGAGATTGCTAGTCATAATAACTAGTTCGGGATGCCTTCTGTTATTCGTAAAGGTAAAAGGCATGTGTTTCATTATGTGGTGGAGAAATTAACAAAGATTTTGCATGGTTGGAAATCTAAAGTATTATCAAAAGAGGGTAAAGATGTATTGTTGAGAACTATGGCATAAGCTACGCCGAACTACATAATGTCCCTTTTCTTGTTACCTATAAATACCTGCAAGGATCTGGAAAATTTGATGAATGGATTCTTCTAGCGTAATGGAGGAAGGGAAACTAATGGTATAGGATGGTTGTGGTGAAAGCGGATGGCAATCCTAAAAATTCATAGGGGATTAGGATATCGGGACTTGAGACAATTTAACCTTGCTTTATTGGCAAAGCAAGGATGGAGGCTGCTTAAATATCCTAATTATATTGCTCCAAAGATTTTGAAAGCCAGATATTTCCCCATTGCTGATTTCTTTATAGCAGAAATGGGTAACAATCCAAACTAAATATGGAGAAGTATATGTTAGGCAAGATCAATCTTAATTCAGGGATGTCGAAGACGTGTTGGAGACGAGCAGAACATTCATATCTGGTGGGATCCCTGGTTAATTGATGATACGGATCCACATATTCAAACATAATTCATGGAGCACTTAAACCTCGATAAAGTAGCTGATCTCATGGTGAATCATCGATGGAATGAAGTACTGATCCGAAACTCTTTCATTCCACGAGATGTAGAACTTATTTTATAGATTCCCTTAGGTTTTTCAAGGGTCAAGGATGATTGGATACGGACCTTAAACAACAAGGGAGAATACCAAGTAAAAGAAGGTTATAGGATTGGTAGGAGAGTGTTAACATAGAGTTCATTGTTACAGGATTTCCATGGGAAAAACTTTGGCTAGTCTAAGTTTTGGGTAAAGTGAAAATCCTTATCTGGCGTATTTTAAGGAATACTCTTCCATGTCGAGCAAACTTATAAAGGAAACACATCGATTTAATTGACACTTATCCTATCTATGATATATCAACAGAAACTGAACAACATGTATTCTATCACTATGAGTTTGCTCAATCTGTTTGGTTATTATCTTCTGTGAACTGGAATGTATCTTTGGTGAACTGGACCTCTAATACATCCTTACATGATTGGCTTGCTTTGGTTATGGCTTCTTTCACAAATACACGGAAGGAAGAGGTCTTCATGATTATTTGGAATTTATGGACTCGTCGTAATGAATTTGTGTGGCAGTAGAAACTTCATGATAAATCCTTCATGATCAGTCAAGCCAGAACAATTGTACTGGAATGGAAAGCAGTAAAGACGAGGAACAATCTCTCATCTAGACAACACCAACATTCTCAATCCAAATGGAAAGCTCCACAGTCGAACCATTTTAAATGCAATGTAGACGTGGCGCTACTGACGAACATTTTTTATGGACTAGGAATGATAATCCGTGATTCTCAAGGGTAGAATTGTGCTGAAAAATTAATGATTTTATCAGGATGGCGAGATCTACAAATTGACGAAACTCTATGTTTTCGAGAAGCTCTAAGTTGGATCAAGACATTATCTTTTTTCACATTATGTGTGGAAACTGATTGTCAAATAATTACTCAATTCTTGACATCTACACATATATTTTCTTTTTATTTTTCAATGATTATTCAGGATTGTAAAGCTCTACTTAACGAACATCAATTTATTTCTTCTGCTTTTATTCGGAAGTCAACGAATCAGATTGCTCATACGATAGTTAGGGCAATTAAATCTATGTCTAATTTTGAATGGGAAATATACCCTCCACTTTTTCTGTATGGTGTTTTATCTTTTGATATTAATAATATGCGCTGAGCATATAAGATAACGTTTCAAAAAAAACTTTCATTGTGTTAAAAGACTTATAAAGTACTTAAAAATTCAAACCTCCTTTTAAAATGTAAATATTATATTAATTAATATATTAAAATTAACTATATAATATTTATTTTAATTAAAAATGATAAATTAATTAAATTTATCTGTCAAGATTAATTTAATAATACAATAATTATTTTAATCAAATTCAAGTTTTAATTTAATTTTTTTTCGAACCATTATAACAAGGTTTCGTGCCGGTCGCTTCGATATTAGTCCATCTCAAGCTTACCAACCCATAATCTCACTCACCTTCCTATTACTTAAAGCAACCGCAAGTTTGCGATTAGAATTGGAACGGACTAATACGGCATCGTATTTCCTAGAATTTATCGTTTCATTTTGGGCATGTAAGTTTTTGTATCTCTCTCCATTTCAACATGGAAGCTTTGTCTCGTTGTCCATGCAAGAGCTGACCATTTTTATGTGTAGCCATTGACAGAAATTCCAACCCCTGACCAGACCACTGATTGACATGACACGGCATGACGTTATTACCTGCGTAAACAACGTTAATTTCTCCAAACGCCGGGACCTCTCTCGAGGTTAAACTAGTCGGAGACTCCAGCTACTGTTTCAGGCTTTCAGCTATATTAACTTATAGGCGTACTTGTAAAGCCAGTGGTCACCAAAGAAGTTGGTTGCTAGGTTGTTGTACACAGGACCATGGATGGTTCTTAGCCATAGCCTGTATGGGACAACATCGACTTTCTGTTACTTTTCCCATGTCGGCATAAATTTCATACTCCACTTGCTTTGAGTGGTCGAATGAAACAATTTATAATTTATTTTTATCTAATTTTATCTAGATATATTTTATTTGCAACGGTGTTTTTTAGTTTCTCTCCTGTATTTTATATAATTTTATTATGTAATAACATTTATTTTCCAGCTTTTAAATTTTAGCAATAATAAATTAAATTTTATTTGCATTATAATTGAAAACCAAAAGATTTATCTCATCGTCACACCTAATTCGAAATTCGGCAATAAAGTGAAGTTTAGAAAGTACGCAGTCTCACCTCTACATAATAAAAATGATGCAAAAGATTTTTCTCAAGAGATCTATCTATTTTAGCAAAATCGACATTAAAGGAAAAACTAATGATTAAAATAGTTAAACTTATTTGGCTAGTTTAATCGTAAATATCTTGAACTATCTAACTTTTTGGTTTGATTTATTTTAATTACTTTTATTGTTAAAAACATATCAATTTATTAATAAATTGATTAATTTTATTGATTAATAAGTTTTTATAAATTTAAACTAATTAATTAATTTTTATTTAATAATCTATCTTTAATTAAACTTCAAATTCTTTTATGAGTGAGAACAATTTTTTAATCATATTTTAAATTATTTAATTTTATTTAATTTTTAGTCAGTTTATAATAGTCTAATAGTTCTTAAACCTCTTATAGCAGTCTAATAATCTTTTAGTTATTAAACCTCTTATCTATTCGATCAGGTTTTTAAATATCTAGGAAAACAAAGTTCTTGCTTTGTTATTTTAGGCCAATGGTTAAACCATAGAAAATGACATAACAAGAGTGATTTCTTAAATATTAATGATTGATAAAATGAAACTTATTATTAGTTAATTAAATTAAACACATCGACAAAATTTTAAATTATTTATTTATAAAATAATTTAATTTTAAATAAATAATTAATAAATTATTATTATTTACGAAATCACTTGAAATTGCTTGGAATTTTTAGATAAATATATAATTAAAAATGATTATTATTGATTTAATAAAATGATGTTATTTTATCTAATGATTAAATAATAATTTATTAAAAGTTAAAATTTAGTAATGAATAAAAAATAAAATTACGAAGGTTTATAATTTCCAATCAAAAAGCAAGTATTTCAAACGTTGACAAAATGCTAGGGACGACCTCTAAACAGGGAATTCAAAATTTATAGGTATGTACTGGGAAAAATGGTACAGAGGATTTCATCCCATGAAATGCGTTGCTGACAAGCCAAGCAATAATCAAAAGCCCTGAGGCGGAGGTCCGTTCAGGACCTGACGACTTGACGGAGGCAAGACGGAAAGTGGTGGTCCCATGCATCGATATTCGACTCATATCGAAGAAACATTTGGAGATAATGTTGCCACGTTTTGCCAGTCTCTTGTCTGCAAAAACCTTTCACCGATTTGGCAACGTATTTCCATTTTTGGTAATAAAGATTACAATTTCCCTTCCAATCCTTTCTTCTTTTCCCATTCTTTTGATTCCTAATAAGAAAAAGGAATGAAGGGTCTCAGAAACTTGAGAAGGAAAAAAGAGAAGAGAAGGTAATGGCTCGAGGGAAAATCCAGATCAGGAGGATAGAGAACTCCACTAATAGGCAAGTTACTTACTCTAAGAGACGAAATGGTCTCTTCAAGAAGGCTAACGAGCTCACCGTTCTTTGTGATGCCAAAGTCTCCATAATCATGGTTTCTATCACTGGCAAGCTTCACGAGTACATTAGCCCTTCAACAACGTTAGTGTTAATAACTCTTTTCCGTTTTCTTTAAAACCAGTTTTTCAATCTTTTATTCCAAGCCCTAGATTGCATATCTGATGCTAACCCTTTTGTTCTTTTTGCAAAAAAAAAAATGGAAATTTATTGCTTTGAACATACAGAACCAAGGAGATTTTCGATCTTTACCAGCATACCATGGGGATTGATCTATGGAGTTCACACTACGAGGTCTCTTTCTCTCTCTCTCCTCTGATATGCAATGTAGAAAACACAGTCATATGATAAAATCTCGTTACATATTTTGAAATCTGCAGAACATGCAACAAGAACTAAACAAAATGAAAGAGGTGAACAGGAATCTCCGGAGGAGTATAAGGTAGTCGCTTTCTAGTCTGACTCGACGTGTGTATATAAGTTGCTTAAAAGGTTTAACAAGTAATGATTCATGACTGATGAATCATTCACAGGCAACGGATGGGAGACTGCTTGAACGATGTGGAATTTGACGATCTCGAAGGTCTCGAGCAGGAAATGGACAATGCTTTAAAGGCCATTCGTGAACGCAAGGTTTTTCAACTTTCTCTTTGTGATTAGTAGCACACATCCATCTTTTAGTGATTACTGTTCTTCTTTTTCTTTGTCTTTTGCTGCTCTTACAAGTAGTTTCAAACCTCCAGTTTTCCCAAACGTTTTTGGGCTCGATTCAATCAGTTTTACATGAGCTTTTCCTGATTAAATACAAGCAAGCCAGATTACTCTACTCTTCCTGATAAGGAACTTAGTATGATAACCAATCCTTTAAATTGCCGTAATGCTGTAATACACTATCTATCAGTAATAAATTCAGTATTTTGACTTGTGAGCTATGTTCTACGATTAACAGTATCGGGTATTAAACAACCAGATCGAAACTCAGAAGAAAAAGGTAATCACATCTTGCCTAGCTCAATCATCAATAACCATTTATCAGTTTCCTTCTCAGATTCTAGTTACTCATTTTCCTTCTTCTTGTTGCAGAACAGGAACGCTGAACAGATACACAAAAAGCTTCTCCTCGAATTTGTAAGCATTAAACACATATATACTTTACTCAATAAGCTTCAGTTGGTTCTGCATTTTTAATATGGAATTTAAGAGATGGGATTTTTTTTCCTCTCTTTCTTTTTTTGGTTCCTACTTTGATGAAGGAAGCAAGAGATGAAGATCCGCACTATGGTTTAGTGGACAATGGGGGGGATTATCATCAAGTTCTGGGATACCAAAATGGAGGCTCTGGTATATTTGCTTTACGTCTGCAATCTGACCAACCTACTCCTCATCACGGTGGCCCAGGACCGGACCTCCCAACCTATCCTTTGCTTGAATAATCTAAGAATCGAAGATGTTCACGAATAATCTCGTACTTAATAGAACGTAGAATGGTAGTTGCATTGAAGCTTCACTTCCTTGTAGTATCCTTGGATGTTACTACTTACCGTTGCTTCTCTACTTGTATCTTTTTAATTACATTCCCTTTACCAAATCAATGCAATTAAGATTTTAAATAATAATGAAATTAAATAACATTAATTTTTAAATTGTCTTTATGATCTATTTTATTAATTAAAATAATTTTAGAATGATGATAAATGTTAATGATAATATCTTAATATCAATTAAACAAATTGATTGTCCTAGATTAAAGCGAATACTAATGAAGGTGACAATTAAATAAAAACAAACAAATATTACTTTCATTTTACAAATATTCCCCAAATTATAGCAAAATAAGAAAACAACCAATTATTTCTTTCTCCCACCAAATAAAGAATAACAAGAATAACAACAATTCATTAAAAATCTAGCTAAAATGCAAGGTTTGGGAAGAAGATCACGAAAAGGAAATTTTCCAACCATTAACTCTACGAAATAAATTTTGATTAGCTTATTGTTTGGATTCCAATAGTATGCAATCTGTTTAGTTGAACTTATACTAGCAGAGTTTATTTGTATAGATCTTTTTTTCAGAAGAACTTTTCTAAGAAGCCAATTAACTATTTGGTTGTCATTTAAAAAATAACTTTTTAAAAAGAGCTTCATACAGTAGATCGTTGACAACATAAAAAAAAAGTACTTTTAATTTTAACTTTATTTTATTTTGTAATAAAAAGTATTTATGCATATAAATATTATTTAAAGTATATTAAATAATATGCAAAGCACAATATATTAATTATTATATAATTTTAAACCATATGATAAATGAAAATATATCTAACTAAATCTTTTATATGGAGTATAACATAAGTAAAACTAATATAAAAAATAAATATTAAACCATATAAAAAGTCAAATAATATTATATAAATCTCAAAATAATCGTGAAAATGAGTTTGTGAGTATTGTGGGAATTATGTATAAAACATGAGTTCAAAAGGGACTACAAAATAGACTCATTAATTAATATGGAAAATCTACTTGAAAAATCATTTGAGAGACTTTTTTTATAAGCTTCAAATTTGATATTCTTAAAATTTTATATTTTGACTGCCAAAAAAGTCATATCTATTGAATAAGTGCTTTTTTATTTTACAGTCAAATACCTTTTAAAAAAAAGGCTTTTGTGGTGGAGAAAAGTGTTTATTGACCTTTCAAAAGCTCATCCAAAAAGTCATTTACTCATAACTAGTAAAGAAGTTGTTTTCAAATAATTCATATGAAAAATTAAAGATAAAAGAACAAATAAATAAATCCATATATATGATAAAAATAAAAACAATAGAAATAAAAAAAAATACATGAGCTTTTCCTGATTAAATACAAGCAAGCCAGATTACATCTAGGTTTTAAGTAGGACCACGTGTGACCCTTCAGACTTTACTGGAAATTTATTTGGAATGGTAATTCTGTCTCAGGAATCCGTTTGACGGACTTTTCTGGGAATTACAGAATCAGTAAAATTCACTAGTCGTAATTTGAGTGAGAAATTGCCCAATTTTTCCAACAAGTGGTATCAGAGCCGAAGGTTCATCATTGGTTTGTTTGTAATATGTCTAATATTGAATACTATTATTTGAGTTTATAATGACATCTGTAAATTCACCAACAACTAGGGACATAAGCGACATCGACTTCCTCATCCACATGACAGAGGATTCCAATGTCAAGTATGAAGTTGGCGGTAGAAATATTTGACAGTACTGGTTATTTTGGCATCTGGCAAGGTGAGGTTTTGGATTCTCTTTTCCAACAGAGCCTTGACATAACTATTAAAGAAAAGAAACCAGAATAAGTAGAAGATAAGGATTGGAGTATCATAAATCGATTGGCATGTGGAACAATTCGATCATGTTTTTCTAGAGAGTAGAAGTATGTTTTCAAAAATGAGACTTCTGTGCACAAACTGTGGAAGGTATTGGAGGACAAATTTATGAAAAAAAGTGGTCAGAATAAGCTCCTTAAGAAGAAAAGGTTATTCCAATTGGAATACCAACAGTACTACTATGAATGATCACATCTCTCTGTTTAATCAATTAGTAGCAAACCTGTAACATCTCGTTACCCATGTGAGGGATAAAATTGTGAATTACGAGTATTATTGAGAAATTAGAAAGTGCAATTCATGTTTATGCTAAATTTGATATGCACATTTTTGCACATTTATATGATTGTAAATACATTCCTTAACATTTCCGGGTACAATCGAATAGCCAAATATGATTAAAATGTGATTTGGCAATTTTGGTCTATTTAGAATATTTCAAAATTTTTGTTGAATTTTTTTAGAAAAATATTGAAATTTTGGACCAATCCTATTGAGACACGAGGACTGATCATTTAGTGACAAATGACCTTCATGCAAAGGTGACATATGGCAGTATGGAATAGCGGCATGTGTCGGATATGCAATGTAGGTAAGTAGTGTATAGACTTCGGTATAGCTCTTTCCTCCGTTGTTTGCTCTTCACCAAATGCATTGTTGAAAAATCTTCTTCTAGTTTTACCAAACGCCGATCATCAGTCGTTATTGTTGCGTCAGTAATTCACTCTCACTGTTGGGAAATATTGCTTAAGCAAGTAAATTTACGGTATATATATATACATGCATGTGAAGTTACACGGTCTCGGTGAATGCATAGATTGGATGATTTAGACGAGGAGCTGAATTTGTTAAGTGTATCTGGAATGAAATCTGAGTTTACTGGGTATTGTAAAGTGGTG
>JANZLD010000002.1:1196074-1208793 GCA_026413575.1 Erythroxylum carthagenense | reverse complement strand
AATTGAAATCCTTTTATTTTCTTAATTTGGAAAGAAAACTTAATAGCTCATTACTCAAATTATAAACATGAAACCCATCTTATTTTCCTTGCTTGCACACCTTGCTCAAAAAAATCTCTCTCTCCTTACTCCCATCACCTCTCTTAATTTCCTTCATCCAAGGCGAAACTCTCAAATCAAATAGGAATCCAAAATTGGACAACTCATAACATATAATCATAAAATTGATCTTAGAAAACTTAAACTCATACATTACTGAAGCTATCTAAACCAAAACCCTTTCACAAATCAAACCCATTCTTACCTTGATCTTTCACCAAAAGAAGGGTTTCTAAGCTTGGATGGAACTTCTCATCATCCTCTCCCTTTTTCTGTTTTGAATCAACTCAAAATCCATATTGAAAGCTTAGAAAAATCAAAACCCTAACTTTTTCTTCTTTCTTCTTTCTCTCCTTCCTCCATCGAACTCTCTCCTCTCTTCTTTCTTTTCTTTGTTCTTTCTTTCTAATTTTCGTGCTTGCTTTAAAAAGCAAGACTATCTTCTAATTACAAAAATGTCATTAATGAATGAGCAAAGTCCAATCTACCCTTTTATGTAAGCCTTGTAACTTAAATGGCTTAAGTGTTCTTCCCAAAATGCCCTCATCTATATCTTACCACTTTAATTCAATTGAACCATATGATAAAATCCTATAAACATCAACATAATAATTAACTCCAAATCAAAAAAATTAATCTAGTAAAACCTCAAAATTCCTTTTAAGTCATGCTTAACTCCTTCCAAAAATAAGATCTTTTTCTAATCATGCAATTCAAGGAATTTGCTAACACTTCCTTCTAGAAAAATGTTCCTCATTGTCTTAATTTTTTAAAGACATCAAAATCGTTCAATTTGATTCAATAGTCAAAAGTTATACCCCAAATATTTTCGGATTGTTCTTATACTAAAACATTATCTTGTGCTTGACTTCCATCCGAAAATTGATACTTTTAGAGACTGAGTTAAAACTCAATTTCATTGGACAATTTGTAGCCTTATCTCTCTAGTTTAATGCAAATCAAGAATCATCTTATTTGGATGACTAGAGCAAAAGTTATGGCCAAAATACTTTCGGACTGTTACTAAACCGAGACTGTACACTATACCCAACTTCACTCCAGAAATTGAAAGTCTTAAGGACTGAATTGAAATTTGAGTCCTTCAGATAACTTGTAGCTCCATGTCTTTAGTTTGTTTTCCAATAAGAATCAACCTAATTAGATTTTCACAGATCAAGATATCACTAAAATACTGAAGTATGTTCAAAAAAATATCTCACTCATACTCTTTTAACCGATCCCCTCACTTTGATTTAATCCATCTTTTTCAAATTAATATCAAAACCTATAAATATTTATGGAGAGGTAGAGGAATGTCTTAGGAATCCAATGCTTTAAAAATTAAGTTAATCGAAGGTCGGATGGAAAAGTTATAAGCAAAAGAGTGAAAAGAGGTCGGGTCAAAGGTGAAAAAGGGCCGCGTCGCGATCGTGACGCACACGGATGCGCGGCGTCGCACTCGCGACCCCCTGTTTCTTTTTTTTTTTTCCAACAACCTAACTTCCAAATTTTCGTATATTTTGACCCAGAACTTCAAATTTTACAAACTTGGTATCACTGAAAAGCTAAAAGAAAGCTCTACAACTTTCATGAAGGACTTAAAAACAATTTCAATCTGTTAAAGGGTCAAGTCCACGACAAGGTGACTGTCCGACAATTTCATCCTAAATAGAATCATAACTTCTAAAAATCATAACTTTCTACTCCATTGTCTAAAAATTTCATACTTTATATCAATGGAAACATAAAAAGATAATCTACAACTTTTATGAAAAACTTAAAAGTAATTTCTGCCTCTATAGGGGCCAAAATTTCAATCAAAGTGGCAGTCCCGAAAGTTCACCCTAAAAAACATCCAAACTTCAAATAATCATAACTTGATGAAGACAATTTTAGCTAATTCCCCCTAGATCAACCCAGAAAATTTATGCAAGTTCAGATCAAAATTTCAACTCTCTCATACTATTCATTCCTAAAATTTTCAGACTTCAAAGTTTCAAAAGCAAAAACAACATTCCAACTTTTTATTCTAGTCATTTCCACTCCATTTCTACCAACTTATTTATCATAAATTTCATAGTACCTTTAAACATACAATTTTACTCAAAAATCTCATAATCATCAAAAACCAAAATTTATTATTCACTCTTCATCAACTTACTACATTCACTACCTTAATCTTGTATATCATTTCAAATTCAAGAATTTTCCTTTTCTTTGCTCATGAATAAATCGCCAACAATTCCTCATTTAATTTTATTTAATAATTCTAATTTTCAAGAAAAGTTCAGGGTCTAACATTATATATGCAACAAATTGAACCATTGTTATATATATTTATAAGTAACAATTAAAGTGTTGTTATATATATATATCCCCAAGCTTACTAGGTTGGCACACATGTTAAGTAGTAGAACCAACTTAATAGCAAAAATACCCAAGGAATCAAACGATGTAATTCCTATTTCTCTTTCTAATTCTTCTTTACTTTTAATGTAATATCTAGAACTTCTACACCAGTTAGACCACGATCAACGTTACTATGTAGGTTTCTTTATGCTAGATTGAGATTCCTTGCTTTGGTATCTTTGGAGATGGTTATTGAGACATTAGTGTCTTCCTCCTTCCACCTTCCAACTTTTGATTACAATGACAGTATAGGTAAGGTTTCCCCTTTCTCTTAGTGCTCAATCTCAATTTTTCTAGAAATTTCCTTTATTCTATCCACTTGTGAAAGTCATACATCCCTCATTAATCATCCTCTTATCAATCCCATTATCAGCTCACTTCCTTGCCAAGTAGAGGTCTTTTAGAGATGGATCCTATTGATTAATTTGTTATGGCCTTTACCAAACACCATCGTTGTTGTCTTCTACTATGAGACGACAAAGTAGAGGTTTTTCGAGATAAAGGCAGGTGGGTCTCAATATCAACTTATTTTCGTGTTTGTTTGTTACTATTCTGTTTTTTTCCTCAAGTCTTTTTTGGTGGGTACAGGCTTTTAAAATTTAGTTTTGTAGATGGGTACAAAATCACATGTTTTTTTATATCAATCTTTTTGCATGTGTTTGGTAGACGGGAACCTCCATATTGTGGAACTATTTTGATTTTCGAACATTGAAGAAGGCTACCAGGACTAGACTTCCATTGCATGAATGCCTAGTGTTCAGTTCAGTATCCATATCTATTAAGAGCAGTATCCAATTTTTGCAAGACAAAAGCAATCTTCATCTCCCATTATTCAGTAGACTAGTTTTGATTCTTCTCTTTGTTTTCTACAGGTTTGACACATGTATGGTCTAAAAATCAATTTACACATTTTACAACATTATACCAGAAGCACTTACTTATGCACACAACTCTACTTTCCTACGTGTCCTAGACTTCCATGGTATGAAACTCTATGTTGAGGATTTAGTATCTGCATTTTTCAAGAGCATTATCCCATTGTTGCAAGATAGAAGCAGTCTTCAGTTCTCATTATTCAATACGTCGCCTTGTCCTAATTCTTTTTTTAGTTTCTGTAGGTCTCACATACGGATGGTTCAACATTCAATTTATAGAGATCTGGCTTCATGATCCACCTCTCTTGTAAGTAACCTTCACTTTCTTACCTCCAGATGATTTACATATGTGTATTGGACATAGTAGAAACCATCAATGCCTTTATGATTGCTTGTATTTGGTGACTCCTAGTTGGATAGATGCTATTAAATTCTCCATAAGATGACTAGCTGTCTGTTGCAATTTTTAGCATTTGTATTTATCACTATTTGTTCCCTTGACCACTAGACAATTTCATCTATTAGATGAGTAGTTTATTTTTCCACACCCTTATAACATCTAGCATTTCTTTCATCTCAAAGTTTATAGAGGCATGTCCAAAAAACAATTATTTTAAGTGTTCTGTCATTTTTGAGAGGGAGCTAGTTAGAAACCAATTGACAGCTTCCTAGAATTCTTTATGTTAGGTACTTGGAATTGATTCTTTATTGGTTATCACCCTTATTAGTCACTAGGCCAACTTTATTTAAAGTACAAGTCTTACTTTGTTAGATGTTCCTTTATTATAGTTTTTGAGAATTATAATTATATTTTAGTTGCGACTCCTAGTTTTTAGGAATTTTGTTAATAGTGTTCTTGTTTTTCTTTGGATTCAATCTCTACAAATAATTCTTAGGATGGTAATAACCAATGAAGTTAACATCTACCTTTTAGAGAAATAACTAATGACACAATCATTGTGCTCTGGCTGGTGCTAGTGATGATTAGTTTAATCACTTCCTACCATTTTAGCTTATCTTGTCTTGTAGAGTCTATTGTTTCCAATTGGTGAACTTGATTTAGATCCAAGATTAGGTGACACTAATTCATGTATTTGAGAGTCAAAGTATATTCTTTGATACTATATGGGAAGGCTTCCCTTAGTGACATTGGAACTCAAACAAATTTTAAAATTTTAAATGTTTGTTATGTTCTTTTCTCTTCTGCAAGTAAGATGCTTCATTATAGCCTCTATATCAATTTAAGTTGTTCCAATCTATAATTTGTCTCTGCTACTATGACAAGCTTCCTATGCATGTAAACATCTTAATTTTCTATATTCACATTTTGAAGTTAACATTATATGGAACACATTAGATAATCTATTATGCCAAGTGAGTTTTGTTTGTGAAATCATTACCCATTGCTATTAATGAGCCTACTCTTGTAATGTTTTCCTGGTTTATGTGACTTATCTAAGTATGATACAGACTCTTGTTTGTAGTTATTAGTAGTACTTCATTTTTAGATATATCAACTTATTTGTGAGCATAGTAGTTTTAGAATTCTAATATACTTCTTGTTTCTTTTTTTCTTTTTTTTAGGATGGTGATAATTAGGAGTGGATAAGGAAGTACTTAGCGAAGGATTTTGAAGTGCCTATACATATTGGTTTTGTTTAATATTTAGATTAATTCACTTATATTCCATATTGAATAGGGGACGATATTGTATATGAAAATTTTAGCTAGTGATTTTTTGCTTTTGTATTTTGAATATGTTAAAATATTGAATTTTACAAGTCCTTATGAACTATTTATTATATATAAATGTGGTTTTTTTGTCATTTATATTTGATAGTATGTACGCAATAAGGCATGTATTAATATTTATATGTTTCTTTTAATGTATAATATGGATGTTGCCTATATAATGATAAGAGTTTAATTTTATGTTAAATAATATTGATAACGAAAGAATAAATTGTTGCCTAAAAATATTCACTTTGTTGCTTTATTAAGACTTAAAAGTGTTGTTATATATATTTAACACTGTTGCTATAGTTTGAAACTAATATGTTGTCTTAGTCAAAACTTAAAACAACATTTTTTTGTTGCCTGATTAAAAAATTATTTTGCCTTATACTTATTGCAACACCACTTCTTGTAACAATATGAATTATGTTGTCTTAATAAAAAAGCAATTATAATTGTACTTATAGTTACGCTTTTGTTTGTTGTCTAAATCATTTTTTGCCACAGTGTATTTCGAAGGTCTGGCGTATGTCCTCCATTTGTAAATGCAGTGACTCATCCTTAAATAGACGTCTTCTTCAACTAACCATTGCTTCTCTTGTAACTTGAATTGACTTTGAATCTTCAATACCATATTTGATAAAATCTTCTAGTAGCCAGATGTTAAGACAAATGATCATATCACGTAGCTGATTGTGATTTGTAAGATCCTTCACGTGGAATCATTTATAATAAATCAGGTAAGTTCATAAGGAAGATTTTTGCAATAAAAGAATCATTTATCATATGATTTTATTTCATTTTTAAAAATATAGCGTTACATATACAAGGAAATAAATCAAATTTAAATTTTGAAATATTATAAGGTCATCATCAAAATCATTAATAATAAATCTTGATCTAACATATAGGAGTTGCTACCAACCCACGAGTTTATAAGAGATGTAGTCTTGTCAACCCTATAATATAATCTTCTTGATTGGCTCCCTAACACCTTCTAAACACTATTTTATTTCAAAAGATTACACATGCTCATGATATAATTACCCTTCTTAGTGCCTGTTTGGATGCGTTTATATCAGTAGAGTTTTTCTAAAAAGAGCCTTTCTAAGAAATTAGTTGATTGTTTGACTGTTATTGAGAAAAGAGCTTTTTAAAAATAACTTCATACAATAGATTGTTTGGTGACATAAAAATGAAAAACACTTTTAATTTTAACTATATTTTATTTTGTAATAAAATTATTTATACATATAAATATTATTTAAAATATGTTAAAAATATGCAAAGTACAATATATTAATTATTATATAATTTTAAACTATATAAAATATAAATAAAAATATATCTAACCAAATTTTTTATATGGATTATAATATAAGTGAAACTAATATCAAAATAATATTAAAACATATAAAAAAGTTAAATAATATTATATAAATCTCAAAATAAACGTGAAGATGTGTTTGTAGATATTGTAAGAAATATGTGTAAAATGTAAAAATAAAAAGGACTAAAAAATAAGCTTATTGATTGATTTAAAATTTTACTTTAAAAAGTATTTTTTAATTTTAAATTTAAGTTTCTCAAAAAGCTGTATTTTAATTTCTAAAAAAATTATTTGTATGAAAAAAATATTTTTGAAATTTACAGACAAATACTCAATTTTTTTAAAAGTAACTTTTGTAGTAAAAAAAGACTTTATTTACCCTCCAAAAGCTTAGCCCTAAATCACAATTTGGGTAGATGATATTTAACGGGAACATAGGCAATAGGATATCTCAGAACAGAAGATTTTGTTCCTTCTGACCCCCTCCTTGCAAACTTTAACGGCGACTCACAACCTTCAAAAGCATTTAGAGGACTTTCAACCCTAATGTAGTATCCGCCAAAAATTGGAGTTTGTATTTATTATTTTATATATTTAAATTTAGTAAAAAAATATTTGTTTGAGTTAATATAATAAAAAATTTATAAATTTTTCTAATTTTAGATTTTTAAAATTTTCAATTCTTTTATAGAATTTTCATAAATTTGATTAAAACTAATAACAAAACTAATTAAAAGTTATTAATATAGTAATTTAATTCAGTTTTAAAAGTAAATTTGAATTAATTAAATTTAATTTAAATAATTATAATAAATTATCTATTTTGGTTGAATTTAATATTTTATATATTTTACCTTTTTAATCTAATTTGGTTGAAAGTTTTTAGTTTAAATTTAAGAATTAATCTCTTTTAAATTTTTAATTATTAAGAAATGATTGCTCAATAAAATTTTTAAAAAATTAAATCAAAACAAACGATCCGTCCCATTTTACATATTATCCAAAACGAACAATTATCTTGCAGCTTCGCAGCCTTCGGAGACCGAGAGACTAGACCGAAGTTCCAAAAAACACACAAAGCATTACTGTCTTTTACCGTTAAACAGTGCTGCCGACAACATTTTTCCCAGGTATCAGACCACATATGTCTATTAACTTGTTCCATTAAGTCTACGGTTCAGTCTTAATAAATCACCATTGCGGCATTACATCATTTTAGGCGGGGAAAAAAGTGTCCTTAGCCTGTGTTAGTCAATCACTTCCAAATTTCAAAAGGTTAATGTATATTCTTCCTTCTAAATCTTTACCTTCACGTCAACCAAGTATTTCACATTATATAAGTCATGAACGATAGGTTTAAACAAAAAATCTTTTAATATTATACCTTCTACTCTACCAACTCAATCATCTGCTAAGAGGTGTGTATATAATACTGTATCGTTATTTCCAAAACATTTTCATCACATTTGATTACTAAGTTCAAAGATACCTGCATTAGATGAGCTTATGGAATAATAGAATCTAAGTTTACTTTGAAGAGAAAGTTCCGTTTTAATACTTTTGAGATTATCAAGATTGCCTCATTTATAATCATGCCCTAAAACAATATGATAATATATTTAATAAAATATTTAAAATAACAAATCCTAACTCACACATTCTCAAATAAATTACTTAATAAATAATTATTTGAAATTAAATGTCGACTTTGATTTAATTAGTATCTCTTCTTTAAATATATCATTTTTAATTACCACAAATATAATTTTAATATTTTTAAATTAATAAATTCATAAGAAATAAGTGGTGCCGGAAAATTTTAAATCTTTTTTTTATAAAAAATTAAAAGGCTATCATCTTCTAATTGGATTTCTTATTAAGTGTTAAAAATTCACAAATAGAGTAATTATACGATAAAGAGACATACGAATAAAATAAGATGTATAATAAGATAAGATTTATAGCTCATTGTCTTAAAGATTTTAAATTGAAATCTAATATCTTAGTTGCGTATGAGTTTAGTTGAACCCGATCTAATTTTTCTCGAAACACTCTCAAAATTTTTTATTAATATCAGAGCTTGACCAGCAGAGACATAATAATAAAGTAAGATATATAATAAAATAAGATTTATAACTCGTTGTCTGAAAGATATTGAACTGAAATCTAATGTCTTAGTTTCGTATGAGTTAAGTTGAATCCGACCTAATTTTTCTCGAACCACTCTCAAAATTTTTTATTAATATCAGAACTATACCGACAAATTTTAATAAATAGAGATTCGTGAATTCGAGTAAGATAGAGGGACTAATTCACGAGTCACTCAAATGACTTTACACGAGATATGAGTTAAGGGGGAGTTTTTCAACTAATACAATAAGTAGTACAATTGAATTTAGCTAATATATACACACACTATAGTACATATAGTACTAAATAATGTATGCACGTGATGATTAGACATTGAAACTTGCTGATTGGTTCTACATTGTCAATTATAGTAGTGTTGCGAATATTAAGCGGTGGAGTACGATTAAGTATTAATCTAACATGAAAAAGGACGACCACTATCCCAAAGGTCGGAGAACAAATCCTCCATAACTAGACAATTAGACCGCAACTGGAGGAATATAGTCGAGAGTCGAGACCCTTCTTGTACTATTAGACTCAGCCTTATGTAATTATTTCACTTTATTAAATTATTATTCTCTCCAATAATCGCTACGATGTGCACCGGAAAAGAGAAAGAGAGAGAACAATTTCTTAATCAAAATTCCCCAATGAAAAGCTGTCTAAAGGCATCCTATCCATAATTCCCAGTTTCGACTACAGAAACAGAGGGTCCTCTGGTCCCCTAACGTCGATATAGAGTGATAGATAAAGGAGTCGTTGAAAAGAAATCCTGATCCTAATTATCACTTGAAAATTGAAAAGAGCTTCGCTTTGTTCACTAAGCTTGGGTTCTCGATGTACAATCTTGGACTCCAAACGTTCTCCCTCAGCCCAAGACACAAATCATGTTACAAAATTAAGGAAATGAGTCATAATCGTCGGACAAAAATAGCATTCACGGTTGACTTAACGTGAGCAGATATTAATATGGATATATAGTTTAAAGGTGTCTTTTTTATAATTGGGATCCTCTTAAAATACCTTGTGAATAAAATAAAAAAATAACCTTCTTTTTTTTCTTTTTCTTACCTAATGTTTAAAATAAAGTCAAAAGTCAAAATTACTAATAACATGTTAGTAAAATAAAAAACTAATATTTGATTATTAGAATAGAAGATGATTTTTAATTAGATAATTAATATTACATGTACTTCAAAACAACGTAAAGAGTAAACAATAAAGATTTTTTTTCTCAAATTAAATAATTGTTTTTAACTTTTTAAAACTAATAGAAATGTTTGTTTTATTAATTTTTTAAAAATTATTTTCTTAAATTTTTTAAAATAACAACTAATGTTGAAAGACTTAACTTACCCCTCAAAATCTTGCTTGAGAAGGGAGATTTGCATACTATTATAAATGGTTAAATGTACTCACATTTGTCTGATATAAGATTCTTGACATACCTCCCATCTCAAAACAGAATTGGACATTTGTTTGACATATTGAGCAAAGAGGCAGAATCGAACACCACCTCAAATTATCGAAACAAATAGGTTTTGATACTATATTGAAAAACCCAACTCAGTCCAAAAGTTAGCTTGTGAGGGGAGGTTTGCACACTATTATAAATGATTGAATGTAACGTGAGATTCTTAAGAAGTAAATACATGTGAAAATAACATCAAATTGATATAAATTAAATTTATTACAATAATTTTAAAATAATTATTTAAATAAAATTTAAATAACAAAAATCAATTCTTCGTCTTCTAGCAATATTTGATTATTTATTGCATTATTAATTATGTTAATTAAATTTTTATAAAAATCTAAGAAAATAAAATTGTTAACTCTCAGTCCAAAAGCCTCCTTGTACCTCTTTCACTTGTCCTGTTCTTCATGTTTTTATTATTTCTTTCTTTAATTCGAAGTTATTGACCGTTTATTATTATTTTTTTCTCCTTATCCTTTTAACTCTCCAGAAGCTGACATAAATAGGTCACTCGAAGAAATTAAGGAGGAAAAGGATCGAGAGAAGCAATCATCAGTAGATGAAGATCCAGTGCGATGTTTGCAACAAAGAAGAGGCTTCGGTTTTCTGCACCGCCGATGAAGCCGCCCTTTGTGAAGCATGCGACCACCAGGTTCACCATGTCAATAAGCTTGCCTCAAAGCACCAACGCCTCTCTCTTCTCCAACCATCTCCTAAAACTTTCCCTCTCTGCGATATCTGTCAGGTGTTAGCTACCTTACGACTCCTTTTTTTTTTTCCCAGTTTCTTCCTCTTAATATTGAATTGCAAGTTTGATGGAAACTAATGGGTAGGACTTTGATTTGTAGGATAAGCGTGCTTTTTTGTTCTGCCAACAAGACCGTGCGCTTCTATGCAAAGACTGTGACGTCCCAATCCACACCGGCAATGAACATACACGAAAGCACGATAGGTTTCTTCTTACAGGGGTTAAGCTGTCCTTCAAGTCTGTGAAAGAAAGTTCTCATCTTGTTCCTGATTCTAAGTACGAGGAAAAGCAACCAACAGAAAAGAAACTTCCTGTGTCTGTTGTTCCAATAAATTGTATCCCACCAACAATAGCTAAGACCTTACCTTCAAGTACGACGGTGAACGAGGTTGATTGTTGTAACGTGGTCTCAGGTGATCAAGGAACTGGTTTAACAAGCAGCAGTATATCAGAATACTTGATTGAGATGCTTCCTGGTTGGCATGTAGAAGACTTCCTCGATTCAACTTGGGACCCTTTGGGTTTCTGCAAGGTTTGCATCGCTTTGTGTGGTGGAACATAAATAAATCTTGTTTCTGATATGCAGTGATTTTATAACATGTATTAATAGAAGTTTTCGTGATTGGTTTTTGAGTTTCAGCCTGATGATGGTACACTGCCGTTTGCGGACACCAATCTTGGGAGCAAAATCGGTTGCTTGTCATCGGAAAACATGGGCGTATGGATCCCTCCGGCGACAAATAGGGTATGCCCATCTCAGGTTTATCCGCAGAAAGTGTTCAAGGAGACATCAAACGTGAAATTACCGAACAGAAGTTGGGCAAATGATGTGTTTACTGTTCCACAAATCAGCCCTCCATCTTCTGGCTTCAAGCGATCTAGGCCCTCTTGAACACAACTAGAATTAGATCTCCGTAAACTTTTGTATTATCAAAGAACAAAAAGGATTCCCAGCTTTGTGGTTTTTTCATGATATGTTGAATCAAGTTCATTTTTGATTTGCTTTCAGTTGGTCTCTCGTGTACTATTAAGTAACCGTTTCACCACAATAGCTTAAGCTGTTGTGTGAAGCAAACTTAATTGGTTTTATATATTCTCTAACACACCCCCTCAAGTGAAAGCCCTTTGGGCTTGAAACTTGCACAGGCCTACTTTACCTTATGCTTAATTTAATTAGAATAGGTGGGTGGTAGGATTCGAACTCATGACCATTTGGTCATAGAGACTCTGATACCATATTAAGTAACCGTTTCACCACAATAGCTTAAGCTGTTGTGTGAAGCCAACTTAATTGGTTTTATATATTCTCTAACATGTACATACTAAAATTCTCTCCAGGTGGCCTGGTATTTGGAGCTAATTATTAGTTCATTGGTTGCTTGTTCGACCATGGACTGAAGTGAAAGAACAGCGAAACGTTGATTTGAGTCTTACATTCGAATGATCCAAAGATACTTTGTTCATGAGAGGCTGCTGCTGATATTCCATAGCAAACACATATTGTCAAACTTATTTCCCGTATTAACATAAGTTAACAATATCTTTTTTTATTAATTTAGCAAATTTTATGTTTAATTTGGAGAAAAAATTTACTAGTTGTCAATATGTTTAAATTACTCTTTTTAATGGAGTGTTGAGGTTTTCTCTTGTTTTCTAAGTTTTCTCTTCTTTTAGGGCTTTTCCTAAGTTAACTTCTACGGCACGGTTTTGACGGCAACCATGGATATCGACATCGCCGTGGCCGGTCTGTCTCTCACCGGCAACGAAGATGATGATTGGGTGGTTCCGACGACGGAAGGTGGTTCTGGATGGCCATATAGTTTGTGCGTGGTTGGAACCATATTGACTACTGCTAGGGTTAATTTTCAAGCTTTGCGAGATCTGTTGGCAGATGTGTGGCAACCTCAGGCCGGTATT
>JANZLD010000002.1:1180575-1195974 GCA_026413575.1 Erythroxylum carthagenense | reverse complement strand
TTATGTTTTGGACCTCTCCGCCTCTGTGTATTATGGATTCTTTTCGTTGATTCAATAAAGTTTGCTACATTTTCCCTAAAAAAAAATGTTATACGCTTAATTCCTAAATAGAAATTTATATACATCACTTCAATAACTGATAGAATAAATATAGTCCAACAAAATATTATATAAATATTAGTAAAGATTTATAATATTCTAATATTATTACATTATAAATAAATAATAGTTAAAATAAACTATTTTATGATAATTTTATTTTTAAAACAAAATTATAATCAGTAATTAGTGAGTATTAATAGTTTAAACAATAAAAGAATATTATTTTTATACTATTTATTAATATTAATCTTCAATAATTTATGCAAGTAATTTCAGTTATTATAACATAAAAAATAAAATAGACATATAAAAATTAAAAATATACAAATAAATTATATAATTATGTAAGGTCACGTAGTGTAATATTGGATCAACCTCGTTGTCAGAGATGGTAGGCTTACTCGAGCAAGAAAACATTTAATATAGCGAAAAATCACAGGCTGCTCCATACCTATAGAGCATGGTAGTAGTAGTACACAAGAATGTGAGTTATGTGATGTCAGAATGAGATAACCTAATAAGCACGATGGACCACAGAAACTATTCTCCGTTTCAATCTCTTCGTTTTCTGTTCTTTTCTTTGAATTCTTCACACTCGCCGTCTGCTCCAGATCTCTGGTATAACGAATGCACATGTTGAGGAAAATGGAAGTTTATCGTTAAACAGCGACGCCGACAACATTTTCCAGACCATCCGGTTCGAAAATCCTGAGAAAGTGGGCAGTTCAGTCTTATACTCTTATTAGATCACTATTATGGCATTATATCATTTTAGATCGGGAAAAAGTCTTCGTCGCCTGCTTGTGATAGTTAATCATTTCCAATTTTGAAAGGCTAAATCCATATGCAATGTTTTGAGTTTTGAAAAAAACTAATCAAACCAGATATATAGATGTTAGAAAATTTCCTAGACAACAATTAATTATATTTTAGTTTAAAATAACTTATCAGTTAAGTTATGTAATTTGATCATGATAAAAATAGTAAAGTGACCTTATAAATGATCTAAATTAATTAACCAAAGTTCAAGAAGAAAATGAACCGTAATCAGTGTAAATCAGACTCATATTGAGCCTATGATGTGAAGGCTCGATATAAATGCTATATATAAAAAGGTTAAGATCTCTTATAATTACTGTAGCAAATCATGTACATACAAACACTCTAACTTGTTCATAAGTTCATGTATGTAGAAAGCTACCAAAAAATTTTAACGTGTTGTAGTGAGCAACTCTCGTGAAGATCTCGGTGGATTCACGCTCATTTCAGTCTTGAAAAGCTTGTTTGAAGTTATGAAACTAAAATAAAGTATTTTTGCATTTCTTTGTTATTTACCTTTGATGTTCTAGTTGAGTTATGTAACTAAAGGTTCTGTTACGTGTCACAAGTGCTATCAGAGTGGTTACGTAATTGGGTGGCTAAAAATGAAGGATTTTCGATTTTTCTCTATAAGATTCTTTTAGAGAATAAATTTCATTTTTTTTTCGGTTTTTTCTTCCGTATTGATGTTTGAAAGTGTGATACATATGGTTAGTCTTAAAAAATAGGTTGAAAATGAGCCCAGGAGAGTGAAAAATCGACCCGAATCTCTCTAAAAATCTTTTGTTTTTTAATGAAGGCGAGAGACCATCGGGCGTAAAGTACCGCCCTTACGTCTAACGTTCCGCACACCAGATAGGTGGCGACGTGTGTGGACAAAGGCACGTCACGTGCCATTACGTGCGACACATTTGCCAAAGGATAAGGACGCGTGGGTGTAGGTTACTATATGGGCCATACAGATTGAAGGCGTGTCTGAGGTGGGTACATGCACGACATGCACGCCATGCTTATGCGCATGTCGACATCAACATGTTGACGAAGTGATGATGCCAACATGCTAACACAACACTAACATATTACTGACGTCGTGCTAACATTAGTATGCTAAAGGACGAAAAAACCTAAAAATTTCATAATTCCCGTATGAGTGTCTTGAGGCATTTTGGGTCTGTCCCCGGGTTTGTGAAATTTATAAAAGTTTATAATTTTTTTTTGGATTTAATATATAAGTAATAAATTAAATTTTAACTCCAGAAAAGGAAATAAGGCATTCTAAAACTATTCTTGAGTGAATTTTCATGCTTCGAACTTCATATGTGGGAGATATTTGAGGTTTTCGTGTCTCGAGTCATATGTTCAGTGTTCGGAATAGCATGATATTCACTTGGATTGAGATTTTTTTGCTAAAGTCTCAACATCACTGTGTGACAGTTATAATGCGTATTCGGTTTTTGCATTTATTGATGTTACATTATCATATACCATATGCCATAAAGAATATGAGAATAAGATAAAGATGTATCCCTTGTACTTGTAGACCTTTTGGAAACTGATAAGAATTTTGAATTATCTTTCTTGCATGTTGGGTGATGTCTCTAGTCTTATGTTTGGTTTTTCTGCTCAAAGGTGTTGGCCTTATATAGGATTTTAAGTGTGCATAAAAGCATTAAATAGAGGAAAGATGTTACTTAAATGATCTATTCACTTAAAGGTGGTAGTATCCTGAGAGTTGATGACGTGTACTCTGATCACTTTTATATGAAGATATAATTGCATATATTATGTATTTAGCCCAAAGATATGTTGGAAAAAATAAAGACATAAAAGAGTACAAATGAAAAGTAGAGTGACAAATAAAAAAAATACTGCAAGAGATATATTATTCAATAGAAATAGGGCTATTTATAGGCACTTTACAGACTCAACAATCTCAGCAAAATGCTCAACAAACTCAACAAAATGCTCACTCTACCTATGGACTTGATAATGGCCTATAGACTAGGAACAAAGCACAACTAAATTAAGACTCATTCAAAACTAAAAGAAAAGACTTATTTATCCTCAATATATCTAAGATATTTTGAATCAGTTTTCAACAATCCCCGTTGATTCAAAATGTTGTGATCAATGTGGGCATTCGTATGGGCATGGTTGTAGAGATCTCTTCTATATAAACATAAACATGGTTGTTTGCATGGTCATAGGCATAAACACATTTGTCATGGGACATATTCTGTTATAGATGTAGGCATAGTACGTTAGAATAACTCATCATTTCCTCAAAAGTGGACCATAGCTGCTACATTGGCATCTTTTTGTGATGCATTTTTACAAACTTTCTCTATATGCCCTAATTGACCGCATCTGTTGCATTTAATGTCTGGTCTCCACCAACAATTATAATGAGGGTGGTTTGTTTTTTTACAATAAGGACATACTTAATGATCAATTTTTTCATGTTTAGTTGTTTCCTCCTTCACCTAAAATGCCTTTTCTTCATGCTTTTCAATCATTCTATTGATTCGTGACTCATGAGCTTGAAGGGACCCCTTCAGTTCATCAACTAAAAGAATCGATAAATCCTTAGATTCTTCTATAGTAGCTACTACATGATCAAATTTTGGTGTCAAGCTCCTCTAAATTTTTGCAACAATTGTTTCATTAAAAATTTGTTCACCATAAGAGCTTATTTGACTAATTATTGCCATTGCCTACTAGGACTCTTACATCACCTTGAAACTCCTTTTGTAGTATTGACCAAGCTTCCTTTAATGTAGTTGCTGCTGCAATTCTTGAAAAAATAATGTCATACACTACTTGTTAGAGAATGAATAGTGTTTTTGCATCCCTCTTCTTGGTTTCCTTCAATCTCCTCTCTGTTTCTTCATCTGGTTCTAGTATATCGATACACCTGTATTTCACCAAGTCCCATAGATCCTGAGACTAAGTAGTGTTTTCACTTTTATACTCTACCACTCATACTTCTCACCATTAAAAATTGGTAAGAGTGGCTGTGATGGAGAAAAACCAATTTGAGAAAAAAAAACTAAATGTTCCCATTATCTTCTTTTATACTTGCTCTCTTATTTTATCACTCAGTTATGTGTTTCACTCAAAAGCCAACCTGCTCTGATACCAATTTGTTGGCAAAAATAGAGACATAAAAGAGTACAAATAGAAAACAGAGTAACAAATAAAAAAATACTGCAAAAGATATATTATTCAATAGAAAAGTGCTATTTATAGGCACTTTACAAACTCAACAATCTCAGCAAAATGCTCAACAAATTCAACAAAATGCTCACCCTACCCATAGACTCAGTAATGACCTATAGACTAGGAACAAAACACAACTAAATTAAGACTCAGTAATGACCTATAGACTAGGAACAAAACACAACTAAATCTAACATATTTTGAATCATTTTTCAACAAGGTATAATATGTGTAATTGGATTCTCAATAAAGATACTATGTATGACTTTGAGTATCGTTGTTATCCTACATTTGTGCTGATTATTACATTATCATTTTGTAGTCTCCTTTTCGATCAACAATGATAATATCACTATTACAAATCTGACTGGTTTCAATTTGGAGAAGTGGATAGAAGATGCATTGAGTGCAATGGAGATGATAAATATTGACATGGTCATACATATGGATAGGCCATCTCCACGTACATCCAGCAGCTCGGAGGCCGATAAAGTAGCCTATGTAACCTGGGATCAATTGAATAGATTATATTGCACAACCATTAAGAGCTTCATATCTAACCATCTGTTTAGTGGAATTTCAGAGACAAGCATAGAGCAGGAATTTCTTGATAATGTCTCCCAAAGGTAAACAGTCTCGTATAATGCTGAGATAAGTGCATTAATGAAAGAATTATTCTCTATGAGGTACACTGAGGAAGCAGAGTGAGGGATTACATATCAAGAATGATATATCTCCAAGGTAAATTGAAGGTGCTAAATATTCATCTTCCTTATGTCAGCATAGTTTACCAGGCTCTAAGCACACTCCTGACTCCCTCCAAAGTTTAGTATTATAGTGACGACATACTAATTGTAGGATGAGGAATGAGACTTCAATACTTTGCTGCCCATTGTGTTGCTGAAAAGGAGAAGTTAAAGAATTATGCTAATAAGGTCCTCTCATCAACCAATGGAAAGGGAAAGGCTAAGCCCGTAATGGTCAAAGGTAAGAGATCTTGATCTTCTCTACATACTAAAGTTGGTAAAGGTCCAGGATTGCTAGAGGTATAAGGCCTTAAAGACATAGACTATTAGGTAACTTTTTGGCTTATTAATTTATGAATCTAATTTTGTTATAGCCATGTTCAGTTCTTAGTAGTTAGATAGTGGAGCATTTAATCATGCTGCCTCTATGATGCTGGGGTTCAGATCCAAGATAGAGCCAACTAGAGAGAAGGAGAAACTGGTGGTTGGCGACAATGAAGAAGTTGATTTAATATCGATAAGGGATGTATGTTTGAACCTAGATATAAGGTTCATTTTAGTTTTTACAAGACACATTTTATATATTGTCTTTTAGAAGGAATTTGATATTTGTATTAATTTTATATACAGTTGTCATTTAATACAAAACATATTGATACACCTTTCTTGCCATATAGTTTATATAGAATATGTCTTGTCCTGAATTAGATATATGCTTCTTCATATCTTGCTAAACAAGTTATGGAAAATAAAGTTGTGATAAAGGATAAGTTATACATGTTATGACATAAAAGTTTAAGCCACATTTCCAGAGTTGGGGTTGAGAGATTGATTAAAGGTAATAGTTTTACAAATTTGGATTTTGATGATCTGGAAATGTGTTGACTATTGAAGAGATAAGTTGACTAAAATAAAGAAAAAGGTGGTCAACTCAAGATTCTAGCTTGTTGGATATCATAGTGAATATTAGTGGACCCTATGCAGTTACATTATTCAATTTTATATATTGTTTTATGGTTATTGATTGATTATTCCGGTTACAGGTATATGTTCTTGCTTAAGGAAAATTTTGAAAGTTCTTGATAAATTCAAGATCTTTAAGAATGAGGTTTAAAACCGATTGGAAAAAACCATCAAGATTGTCAGAACTTACTGGCTGGGATACCAGTTCTTGACAAACATGGTGTTTCAGGACAAGAAAAAGGGTTTGTTTGCCAAATACGTAGAATCTTGTGGAATAGTGACTCAATTTACTATATCAGGTAGTTTTGAGCAAAATGATGTAGCTGAAAAGCGTGATCAGATCCTAAAAGACATAACAAAATCAATTTAGAGTAAGACTAACCTACCTGATTATCTGGAAAGAGTGGAAGCCTAGCCTTACACACATTAGTGTATTAAGCTGCCTTATTAAAATATGGTTGTTTAATCCTTATGGACACAAATTGCAAGCTCGTTCAACTCGTTGCTATTTAGTTGAATATCTCGACCACTTTAAAGGTTATATATTTTACTATAGAAAAGGAGGGGGCCATAATAGTGGAATAACATATAACTAAGTTTATGGAATATGATGTCTATGATGAGGGTGAGCCCTCTCACCCTGGATTTATTTTATTCCATATCCAACACTCATACAGTCAGGTCCCATGGATAATGTATAAGTACCATGCTTGTACAGGAACAGGAACTTAAACTTGTACAAATAGACATTCCTGGGGTACAAGAACTAATAAAGTTCTGTAGATCCACTAGAGTGAAACGACATGCTATCTCATCTAATTACATAGTCTATTTAAGTGAACGAAACTATGAAATTGGACATGTTGAGGATCTAGTTACTTTTAAAGAATCTATCTCTAGACCATGTGTGAATTTATGGTGGGATGCAATAAAGGATGAGATACGATCCATGAAGCACAATAATGTATGAGAGCTAGTTGATTTTCCTCAACATTACAAACTCATCAGTTGTAAATGGTTGTTTAAGACCGTTAAGGACACTCAGGCTAAAGTTGAGTAGTTTAAGGCTCAATTGGTTGCCAGAGGGTTCACTCAGAGAGAAGGGGTTGACTTTAATGTTACTTTCTCTCTCTTATCCTCCAAGTATGTATTCAAAGCAATTATGGCAATAGTAAATCATTATGATATAGAGCTACATCGGATGGATTCCAAGACCGCTTTCCTAATTGATGACCTTTATGAAGAGGTCTATATAGATAAACCTGAAGGATTTCAGCATCGAGGAGCGATTGACAAGGTAATTAAAGAAAATTAATATACTGTTTGAAACATACTTTTGGGCTGTGGTACCTTAAGTTTGACAAGGCTCTAACTTCTTTCAGCTTTGTGGAACACAAAGTTGAAATATACTTGTACTATAAGGTTAGGGGGAGCAAAGTAATCTTACTATTACTTTGTGTTGATGATATATTGCTCGCATCAAATGACTTAACCATGTTGCATGAATTTAAACAACTTTTGACCAAGCATTTTGACACGAAGGATCTGGTGAAGCATCTTTTGTCCTTGGTATTTAGATTCACCGAGACAGATCTCAGCACTGATTGGGCCTCTTGCAGAGTGCATACATTGAGCGTGTGTTGTAGAGGTTTAATATGGTTGACTATAAACTTGTTGTAGCACCTATCTCTCATGGTGAGAGATTATCTTTGGCATAGTGTCCAAAGAATGAAATAGAGAGAGATTATGAGGAATGTCACGACCCAGTATCACATTGGGCCCATGATAACCGCCATATACTCGGGCTAAGGACACTCGCAGTATCCTTAATCCAACTATGCAAGGCTAATTGAATATCCTTCTTTTCTTTTTTTTTGAAAAATTTAGGCAGCACAACGACTGTAATTTAAAAAAAATCCCAAAACCTACAAACGATTTCAAATACACTTCTATATTCACATCCAACCATAACTTCAGGACCTTCTAGTCCACTCAAGGCAATCTCAACTCCAGGCAATCTCAATTCAAGGCAATCTTAATAGCAGTATCAAAAGTTCATACATAAAATCTTTTACAAAACACAAGGTAATCAAAAGTTAACTCACAAAATTATAAAGCGTATCTACATAAACACAATTCATGAGCCACTAGATAATAAAAATATAAAATAGGAGACTATCTACATGCGAAAATACTCCGAAAATATCAAAAAGTCGCATGATCCTCACTTAGCTTCAAGCTCACTAAATTAGCTTGCATGGTTGGAAAGCGGAGGGGAGTGAGTATATTAAGTACTCAGTGAGTAGGAAAAACATATATCACAGATAGAATTGGTTCATACCAAGACGGTGTAGATAACTTATGAAGTGAATATATCATGCATATAAAACACAAAGGCTCAGCCTATGACTTAATGTATACTGGTTAGGAACCATATAGACCCAACCTATTAACTCACTCATCCGGTGAACATAAGTCTCAGTTCCAGTACACAAAAGCATAAAAATATCATATATGTCATTCAAATCTCGATAGGAAAGCCAATATCAGGATAAGTCAAAACAATCATGTGTGACATCATTAGTCGGCCAAACTAATGTGCACACCTACCGATTACTCAGTGTTGGCTCAACTTTCATCTGTGGTGAGTCCGAACTACAGTCCACAAGAGCGTCATGACCCTAGGTGATGACTTTGTCAGTGTCCAGACCCTAGGTGTGGAATCACCCGCAAGTCCCGTAGAAAGGTGTCGATACGGCGACTTGACTTTCATCTACCAGCGTCAAGGGTACGAAGGTCGCTTAATTAGTTGTGTCCAGCATACGATTGGCCAATCATTTCCTCACCAATCACAAAAATCGTATATAAAAATTAAATACAAAAATCAAGTAAAGCATCATATTTTTATTTATCGGTCCAACTGATAAAATAAAACTGTAATCATAGCTCTAAGCCAAAAGAGAATAAATACATGCAGAATACACGACTCTGTTATGCTTATGTAAATTTCAAAATATTATTTCATATAATAAAAGTTATCTTTTGCAATCCAAGTGCAATGTTGTTCAAAAATGTAGTTTCATAAAATAAAGCATTATTCTTCGTACTTTAAACTCAGATTTGTTAAAAACAATAACTTCTCTCCAAATTTGTAATAAAAATATCAGCTTCAAAAACCATGTTGAAACTTTATTTCATATAATAAAAGTTATCCTTTGTGTTTTAAATGTATAGTTGTTCAAATCAACGAAGTTTATTAAATACCTAAACATATTAGCATCTATTTGAAATTCAATTCTTTCATATGTTGCCTAGGTTCAAAATTCACATACAAGTCATCATGCTTGTCTTAGGATGCTCTAATCCTATTTGAGAAATATGATTTACCCAACTCACCTCAAAAGAGGATGTGCACTACTTTGCCTTCAAAAATTCTCGGTACGAGCTCCTTGATTCCTATCTCCCGAGCCTTTATATATAAAAGACATACAATGAAATTACTACTTAACATAAATTTTATAATTATACACCATTACATAAGTGTATAAAACATAATATCATTTTTCTTCGAGCTATAGGATTCACCACGTTAATTCCTCACATTGTTACTTCCTTACTATCCATATTAGTTTTTCTTTTGCATTTTCTAAGGCATTTAATGCCTTTAATTCAATACTTACTCATTTCAAAACATAATTAAACCCATCTTTATCCAAAAACATTGGGTCTTTACTTATCAATCTAAGCAACATTTCAAATCCACTTTAAGTTGACATAAAAGTGTTTCCAATGCACACCATCAAAATCCTGAACCAAGTTCACTTAGGTATTTTATCAAACACCTAAAGGTATAAACTTGAATGGCTCCTTCTAATGTACTTCTTCCTCATTTTCCATCACCAATTCACCTCATAAATACATAATTAACATCATAGAGTTTATTTAAACCATCAATTTCAAAAGATATTGAAAATTTTACAAACTTTCACCAAAAGGGGACAATTTCGGTTTTGGCTTAAAGAACCCTCTCCATGATACATTTCATTAATCTAAATCATGTTTCATGCATATTCAAGCATGGAGAACAACATATCTTAACACCAAACTCAAAATCCTATTGTAGAGAGAGATGAGACAAAATTTACCTAAACCTTCCTTTGGTGATATCTTCCAATTCTTTCAGAATTTCTCAAATCTAATGATAGATTTGAGTTCTTTGACAATCTTTCCTTTAGTGATATCTTCCAATCCTTTGAGAATTTCTCAAATATAATGATAGATTTGAGTTCCTTGACCCCAAATTAGCTTAGAACACCCTGGTTTGAGTTGAAAAATCAAAAATAAGGGTGAATTTTGGTGATGGCTAAAACTTCCTCTCTTTCCTCTCTTCTCCTTCTTTCTCCTCTCTTTTAGGCTAAAAAACGTGTTTTAATGCCAAATGAAGGGGTTGCACGGCCACACACATAAAGCAGGGTCTAGAATTTGACTCTTCTTTGACCAAGCATGATAAATTTACAAATTTGCCCTTAGTTATGTGAAATTACCATTATGCCCTCCAAACTTTCCTAAATTTGCAATTAAGCCCAAAATTTGGGAATCACCAAAACTTTTATCTTCAATTTGGTCCCCGAATTTTTGAAAATTATAAGTAAGCCCCTTAACTTTATAAAATTAAGAGTTGGTCCTCCAAGAATTGAAAAATTACATTTAAGTCCTCTAACTTTTGACAATTTGCAAATAAGCCTTTATATACATCAACTTTTTAAATTAAACTTTCTAAGTGTCCAATAAGTCTATAAATCATGTCTAATCACCCCTAAGGTATTAGAACACATTTAATTCAACCCCATGGTCATATCCATCTAATGAACTCGGTTTTATCCACTTAAAAGCTCATATGTCGGAAATCTCTAAGATTTCGCATTACCGATGAATTCCAAGTTCATGTAAGGGCATATAATATTATAAATCATTTACATATACACCTAAATGGCTTAAATACATCTTTGAACTCATATACAACATTATGTATATATCAATATACAGTAATATCTCCAAATACCGTACAACACAAAAGGGTTCTGAAAGTTTGGCGTTACAAGGAATGTTCCATATTCTAGTGCAATTGATAACCTGAAGTATGCCCAGGCATGCACTAGGTTGAACATTGCATTTATTGTTGAACTACTAGGTCGGTATTTGGCTAACCCAGGTATAAACTACTTGAATGCTGTTAAGCGAGTATTTAGATACTTAAAGGTTACTAAGGATTATATGTTAACATATAGAAGGTTCAACAACCTAAACCTCATAGGGTATACAAATTCTTATTTTGTTGTGTACTAGGATGATAGAAAGTCCACTCTAAGCTACATTTTCATGTTAGCGGATGGTGTATTATCCTAGAAGAGTGTCAAGCAAACACCAGTAACTTCCTTGACTATACATGCGTAATTTCTTGCATATTACGGGGTTGTTAGACGAGCGGTATGGCTCAGGAACTTGACTTTTGAGTTATCTGGGGATGATTCAATGGTTAGGCTTTTCCGGTTGTATTATGATAATCTTGTTGCTGTGTTGTTTAGTAACAACAAGAAGAATATCATATGGTCTAAGTATTTGAAGGTCAAATACTTGACCATAAATGAGTTGATAAAGAAATGTGACATTGAGGTGGAGCATTTCAGGACTGAGGAAATGTTAGCTAATCCTTTAACTAAAGAACTTTGCCCACATGTATTTGAAATATATCTATATAGTATGGGCGTATTGAAGTCTTTAGACACTGTTAGTTAGTGATCATTGTGTATGCTCTTTGTATGCTTGTCCATTTTGATGTATTATGACAATATGGTGGTTAATCAATAAAGATGATCATTGTTTATCCTTATTCATATGTATTATTATACGTTGTCACAATACAAATGAAATTCTTAAGATTTATGTTGATTTTAAGCATTTTTAAAGATCATTGGGCATATATATTGATTGACCTTGGATCTATGTCATTAGGACATATATAGTTTAATACGTATATCCATCAATTTTGACATGACATAAGGGGATATAAGTGTTTAATCTCATAAGTGTTCTCTCATGTAGTTTAGCATTTAGTAAGAGAACATAAAGACGTTCTCTATTACAGTGTAGCATTCATTGAGAGGACATCAAGGTTTTCTATAATGCAATTTAGAGTTCAATGAGAGAAAACAAGATTCCCTTATGTCATTTCGCATATGTAGTTTAGCATAAAGTTTAGAGAAATCGAGATTTACAAACAGAAAGATAATACATATTAGATAATACAAGTATCATCTTTTTTGGCTACACTCTATTTTTTTGTTCATGTTAGTAAGGTATTAGATATGCCTGATTATATTGAACCTATGTCACACATAATATATGTGTTTGATATTTTTTGGTATTGAAAGTTTTACAGGACGTAATGATGAACTTTCATTATCTTTGGATCAAATGTTTTGTTTTAAACTTGGTACCAATACAATGGCGTGACTTAATCGTGTTTTTGAACTAGTTTTAAACTAGAGTCAATATGATAATTATCCAAGGGGAAGAATGTTAGAAATTTTCTCATTTGATGGATAATAATTAATTGCATTTTATCGATTTTAAATAATTTATTAGTTAAATTACGTAATTTGATCCAGATAAATATAATAAAGTAGCCCAATAAATGATATGGATTAATGGTCGAAGTCTAGGAGGAAAATAGATCTCGATCAGTGTGGACCGGACCCATATTGAAACCATGATGGAGAGACTTGTTATAGATGTTATATATAAAAGGTTAAGGTTTCCTGTGACTGTTGTAGCAAATTGTGAACGTACAAATACTCTGACCAATTTAGAGGTTCACATATATAGAAAGCTACAGAAAGGCTTTAACGTGTTGTGGTTAGCAACTCTCATGAAGGGGTAGACGGATTCGTGCTCGTTTCAACATCGAAAAGCTTGTTTGAAGTTATAGAACCAAAATAAAGTATTTTCAGCATTTCTTCATTATTTCTCTTTTACATTCGATCTGGGCTACGTAACTAAGATTTCTATCACATGTTATAGTTGACTGTGTGAAAGTGGTAGATTTCAGGTGAAATTCTCCATTCATCTTCTTTCATTCCGAGAATAATGATAGGATTTGTACAAATTAATGTTTAAGAAATTAGACTAGAAATTAAATTGATAATAAAAAATTTAATCGGTAGTAGACCGCCATAAAACTAATTAAAGATTCAATAAAATTAAAGAATTTAAAATTTTTAACATAAAAATTGAAATTTAATTAAAAAGAAATTGTTAAATAAAAATTAATTAATTTATTTTAGTTTATAAGAACTTATTAATTTATAAAAATATACCAATTAATTAATAAATTAATCAATTTTAAAACATAAGAATTATTAAAATAAATTGAACTGAAAAGTTAAAAATTGAACAAAAAGATTGACCAATTCAAAACTTTTACAATTTAATCGATCAAACTTATTAGGGCTTTTAATCATTGATAGAAATAGTCCTAACGATTGATCGATTTTGAAAAATTATTCTAGGCATCAATCTAAAGCTTTTCTTTTTGCATAATATCTTTTTCGTATAATATTCATCTAAAATAATGTTGTTTTAATTTATAATTTAAAAAATTCAAGAACAAATCACATTTTTTAAATAAATTTTACTCAAAAAGATATTGTTTTAGAACAATTCCATCACATGAGTCCGATCAAATATTATGCCAAATTTGAACAATTTATTGGAACGACCAAATTGAATTGAATTATCGAAGAACCTAGCTCAACAATTAGATTGAATTGAATCATCAACGAATAAACTATAATAATGTTATGGATGTTCACTTTGAAGTTGAGATTTCAAAGTCGACAGCCCCAACCAAACCTAGATAAGAAGCGAGGCCACAACTTTGGGCTTAGCTAATTAAAGACCCACACCTCAGACTTTTGTTAATTCGACAATTTTCATGTGTAGAAAAAATTTACATTTTTATTTAATAATTGATTAATTAATTAGTTATATTAAATTATTATATAAAATAAAATTATTTTATTAAGTATAATTAAAATAAGATTATATTTTACTTTTAAATGATATTAAATTGTTTAATTATAATTTTTAATCGAAACAAAATAAGAAATGATCCGATACTATCAATTCATTTAAATCCAATTATGAATGAGGTAATTTTATGTAAAAAAAATATATTATATATTAAATTTAATAATCTGCTTTCTAGCCTCATATTTTGCATAAATTTTGTTTTTCTTTTGCAATCCATGTCGGTATCTTCAATTATTCATAGTACGTACAAGCATAAATAGAATGAAACCAGGAAATTTTTAGGTTTCTGGTGAGCTTAAGAAAACTACAACTACTGTATAACGTATTGGGATGACGAAGACAGAAGAGTTAAGCTCAACATCAGCTCTCTAATCATCTTCTTCGTGTGGAATAGGTGCCCAATAGCTTCCTCCTGAACCAGGCGTAGGATCCCAGAAGCCATAGTCTTCTTCTTCCACAAACGTCGAACGACCTGTCGTTCCTTGTTCCTTCCGATCTAGGATGGGTTGGGACTGAAGATCAAGGGATGATGTTGGTGATAATGGCCACCAAGAAGATTCTGCTGATACCTTCATGAGTGTTAAGGCCATTATAAGCACTAAAATCATGCGTGAAATGTGCACTACTGACCTCTGGTTTAAGGTGGTCATGTTCGAACTATGAACTAGTTCGTGTACTTCTCATGACAAGTAGTTGTTCGTTTCGAAGAGCACTGCATTGCAGCATTTAGAAGTAGCAGTAGAGTGGTAGTAGTGTTCGAACAAAATAAGAATTTTCTTTCACACGAAATGGATGACAAAACATGACTATTGCATGTCTTAAGCCTAAGAGAGCAGTTTTTGGTGGCGTCGGTGTCGTACCAAAAAGCAACAACTTGGGTCGGGCCGAGGTGCGAACATGTAATCTGTTTTTATTGCTTTCGGTCTATGCTATTTTATGAGCACGAGGATCCACCCGTTTAACTTTTTATGAACCTGCTGATGCTAAAGAAGACCAAGAAACCTCGAAGGGCTCCAAAAAGCCGAAAAAGCTGCGAATTCAATATAACTAAATTTTAGAGAGCCCATTTGCGGAGAAAAGAAATATTATTTGTGGGAAGAGTGAGTAGGGATGGCAATTATACCTGAACCTGATGGGTACCCGATAAAATTGCCCGAACGAAGGTGGATATGGAGAGCAAATTTTTACCCGTGGGGCGGGTATGGAGGGTTAGCAAAAATACCCGTCTGATATCGGGGCGAGTATGGGGATACCACCCCCCATACCCGTTTACCCGTTATATAGTAATTACAATTTTATCATTATATATATATACATACAAACCCAGCAATTAAATAAAGATAAGCTTATTTAAATTCAGTATGTATGCATAAATGTAGCAAGAAAATTTAAAAGAAAAACAAATAGTCCATTCATATTAAATAAGCTTATCTTTTAAAAAAAAAGAGGCGGGTAAACG
>JANZLD010000002.1:1111443-1123214 GCA_026413575.1 Erythroxylum carthagenense | reverse complement strand
AAAATTTTAAATAAAAATAATTTATTAGTAATAAAAATTAAAATAAATTATTTTTAAGTTTTATTTAATTTATAATTAATAATAATAATTATTATTATTATTATTTTAAAAACTTTGGAAAAAAGGAAGAAATAAGAGGTAGGAAGAAGGCAAGAAAATTAGGAAAATTTTACAAAAAACTTTCCTAATTTTCTAAAATTTCCTTTTACTAACAAATATTCAAATCCGGTATCTCCAACTTCCAATACCGTACTAATTTTAATCCAGTACGATACGTACCAGTCACTTCCGTATTGTATTCATTTCTATGCTCACTGCTCTCAAGAGCGTTATTAGCATATTTATAGTTTAATGCAACTCCAAAGAACTATTTGTCTTCCCTATACTGAATGTTAACAAAAGAGAAGTAAGCAGGAAGTAGAGCTCAATCAAATTCTCGTGTCCAAACTTCAAAATTTTTTATTTAAACACAAACCCGATTTAAAATATAATCAAAACAAATTTTATCTGTTAATATCTAGCAAATCTAAATCTGGACCCTTTTACTATCTTTAGTTTCAAGCATCTTGAACATTTTTAGGCTGCTTAGTACATGTCCCAAGCAGTTTTTGCACAAGATATAAGGGAACGTGCTTAATTTTACAATGCACGCTTGGTTTAAAAACTTCAACTCTTTTCACGCTTAGGGCAAAATGCTAGAGAAGTTAATCTAATCAACAACAATATCAGCAGTCAAAAAACGGTATTCTAGATAGTACTCCATGAAGTAAACTAAAAAAAATAGCAGTTCTTAATTATTTTGGCGGGATAACTTTACATTTACAAGTGGATGACAAAACAAACCTCATCTGAGTCTTCTAGAGTTGCAGAACTCAAGCTCGACGCTTACTCAATCGCCATGAGTTAGGTTCGTGGTATCTATCGTAAAGAGGTTCGATACGCTCTTGACGTTTTCTTTTGCTCATTTTAGTTGGATCTGCAACTTTAAAGAATCTGGGTGCAAGTTCAACAAGCCATTTGGGATCAACAACAGTAACCTCACGCATATATTCCTTGGTAGTCATAACTAACTCATGGTAGATCACCCAGTCAGGTTGTCTCTGAAAAAGAGCACTGCTTGGATGAATATATACTGGCTGATTCTCCACTAGGGTTCTGTAACCCTCCTGAGGATCTTTCCTGCCTGCGTGGAAAAAGAATCCAGCTGTTATAGCTTTCCTAATTTTTGTGAAGTTCTTTCCGGCACTGACCACATCCAATTTATACCTGAAAAATATGGTAGGGATGTTCAGAATCACGCGAACATACAATGTCGATATTTTGGAATGAAGCATGACATGGGACTTGGTTAAAACTATACTTGAAAGAAGCATACAACAATCCATCTTTAGAACATTAAACATATCTTTAAAGCCAAAAGGGTTACATCAAGTTCCTCACGATTTCAAAAGTCAGAATTCCCTAGAATAATACTGGCAAGAAACATCAATCTTTAAGTAATCTGGTCCAGGAATAATAAAAGAAAATCAACAAAAGCTGAGCACGATTATCAGTCTGAGATTTCTCCCATTGAATATCTAAAACTATATTTGCAAGAGAATAAGATCTTTCGAACATGTAATTATCCGAGGGTAAGCTTTGGAGAAACTGGTAAAGTTACCCCTTTGTTACCATAAAGTTACAGGTTCAAGTTACAGAAACAGTCTCTTTGTAAAAATACAAAAGGAAGGCTGCGTACATTATAACCCTCTCTAGACCCCCGCAAAGTACAGAGTTTTGTGTACTGAATACATTGACTTAAAAAACATGTAATTATCCACTACAACATCCTTCATACTCTAAACAATTCCTATATCTATCTTCAAAGGATATTATAATGCAAGTGAGGAAAATCCTCTTGGCACTAAATGTCTTCAATAAGCAATTACCTGGTCGTGCCTAATAACTGGAGCTGGATTAGTCCTGAAATACTCACTATCTCCCTAAGAAAATATTATGCAGTAACAAGTTGTACACACAAAAACCACAAGACCCGTGATTAACTATATGGAGAATAATTTCACAGATTCAAAAGGCATTACATCTGTCAAATGTATGGGAAAAAGTATTGTATCTTACTTGCACATTTTTTAGCCATAGTTTAGTGTATAGCAATTTCCCCACTCAGCAATGAGGACTCAAATGATAAATGTAACTTGACAAAGGGATATGTATAGAAAATGATAAAAGAAGAAATAAAGCAGTATATAAGAGCTTAAGATCATACTTATCCATAATGGAAAGAAGTTGTTTTCTGACATCTTGGGCCCTCCTCAAGGATCGGGACTGAACAAAGTTCTCAAAACACCAAGGGCCAGAGAAGTTCTTGGCTTTCCATGCCTCATATACAGCAAGTAAAGTCAAATGGTCACCCTCAGGCTGGAAAAACTTTGCCCTCTTCTGATCTGCTTGAGCTTGTTTTTCCCGAGGTCTATAAAAGATGTTTCCAGTTTGAATCATGGCAATTATAGTCAGAATCTCATCACTACAACCCAAATCTACACTAGCTAACAACATCTTAGACAATGGTGGATCCAGTGGAAATTCTGCCATTTTCCTGCCCAACTTGGTAAGAAGCCCCTCCTCATCAAGGGCTCCCAAACTATAAAGTTGTTCCATGGCAGAAATGAGGGCCTGAGGTGAAGGTGGATCCATAAAATCAAAAGACAAAAGATCATTAATTCCCATGGCCTTCATCATTAGTGTGGTAGTTCCAAGATTAATTCTTTGGATTTCAGGAATTGATGTTGGGGACATCTCATTGCGATATGCACTTTCTGTGTACAGTCGATAACATTTTCCAGGCCCAGTACGACCAGCACGTCCAGCTCGTTGCTTAGCAGATGCTTGTGAAATTGGAGTTATGACCAAAGAATCAAGCCCTTGCTTTGGATTGTATACATTCTGCTTTGCAAAACCAGGATCAATTACATAAAAAATACCATCGATTGTCAAAGAAGCTTCAGCAATATTGGTTGCCACAACCACTTTCCTCTTCCCCGGTGGGGCGGGTTCAAAAATCCTCGACTGCATTTCACTAGGAAGAGCACTATAAACAGGCAATATAATCAACTCAGGTACACTCTTATCCAGTGCTTTCATCCTCTCATACAGAGATTGGCATGCAAAATCAATCTCCTCCTGACCTGTCAAGAAGAGAAGGATGTCCCCTTCAGGTTCTGTCAAATGGATTTGCAGGACTGTGATCAAAGCCGCATCTAGATAATCACTTTCTGGCTGTTTGGTGTATAATATCTCTACAGGAAACGTTCTACCAGGAATAGTGAATATGTTACAGTTGAAGAAATACCCTGAAAATTTCTCTGCATCCAGAGTAGCAGACGTAACAATCAGTCGAAGATCAGGTCTCCTATTCACAAGCTGTTTAAGTAACCCAAAAAGCACATCAGTGTGGATGGTCCTCTCATGAGCTTCGTCAAGCATTATAACCGAGTACTGTGAAAGACTCTCATCAATCAAAATCTCCCTGAGTAACATACCATCTGTCATATACTTGATCACTGTATCTGGTCCAGTGCAATCCTCAAAACGAATAGCATACCCAACTTCTTCACCTAATCGACACCCAAACTCTTCAGCCACCCTTTTTGCAACTGACATTGCAGCCACCCTACGAGGCTGTGTACAACCTATTTTGCCCCTTGTAGTATAACCTGCCTCAGCAAGGTACTGTGTAACCTGAGTAGTCTTACCTGAACCAGTCTCGCCAATAACAACCAGTACCTGATTATCATGAACGGCTTGAACTAATTCCTTTTTTAATTTGTAGATTGGCAAGCTCCGCCTCTGCTCCTGTATAGATAGCTTTGACCTCTGTCCAAATGTCAATGCTTTCCCAAATGCATCCTTCTTCCACTCAGGCATGTCATAAGCTGATAAACCAACACCTCTAAGCTCCTGAGCGAGGTGCCTCTCACCACTCTCAGGCATGGGGTCTTCCCATGGACGATTAAGATCCTTCGGTATGGAATCTAGCATTGTTCTCTGCTGCTGTTCCCGCACTTCTCTCCTTTCTTTTATGAGAGCAGACTGAAGTGCAGCTGCACGACTCAATGAGCCTTCTGGATTCTTAAATATTTTCACAGGCGACATGTCAACAGAATACCTAGTCTGACCTTGCAAAAATTCTGGCTCATCCTCATTCAACTCAATCTCAAGCTCTTCCTCAGCTTCCTCGTCTTGATGAAGCATTCCATCTCCTTCATCATCATACATGGGATACTCATTCACACTCAAAACCCCTGAAGCAATAAGCTGTTTTGCTTCCCATTTCTCCGGTGAGCTCATTCTCTTTAATGGTCTTCGAGAGTTAAAAGAATCATCCTCCTCCACAATCTTAATCCCAGAAAGCCCAGTCCTGGTGACAAGCCCTTCTTTGGAAGTTGAAGGATTTGTTCTAAAAGCATCCTCATTCCAGTCCTTGTTTAATGGAAGTAAATCTTTGCCAGTATGCTGATCAACATCCCTCATAGAAAGACTCAATTTCTGACCCGAAATTGAAATCACTTTGACAAAAACATCCTGGTCCCGCTTCACAACATCCTTGGCATTAACAACCCTTCTGGTCGCGATCTGGGAAACGTGAACCAAGCCCTCCTTTCCTCTAAAATCATTAAGTTGAACGAAACAACCCGAATCCATCACTCTCGATACCCTGCCCTTATATACCTCATATAATTCAGGCTCATTTCGATTGTGGTGTCCATTCCTTGGATCCCTTTTACTTTCTCTACGTTCATCATCATAGCCGATTTCTTCACTCCCATCCCTTCTATGCCTATCATTACCATCTCTTCTATGCCTCCCATCATCATCCCTGTGCCTTCCTCTACTCCTATACTCTCCTCTATCATCATAATCTCTATCTCTATCTCTATCTCTACGCCTTCTATCTCCACCATACCTATCCCTATGTCTCTCCCTCTCTCTATCCCGATCCCTCTCCTTTCTATGCCTGTTTTCCTGTTCTCTCTCCTCCTTTGTAACTCTATCTTTAGCTTCAATCTCAAGCTCCTTTTCAAGCTCCTTCACTCTATCTCTACTATCCTCAATTGCAAGAGCCTTGAATTTAGATTTCTTACCATCGGAAACAACACTCTCTTTCTTCGCTTCCTTCTCGGACTTTGGTTTCGGCGGTAGAATGGCGTGAATAATGGTCAATAGCGTGCGGACAAAGTAGTCCGGCATCTCTGCGCCATTTTCCTTCAACTTCGAATCGAACTCATCAACAGTCTCGCACTTGCGACCCAATTCGGTGATGAACTCCGCCAAAACTTTGTCCCCGAACCCTAGGTGAGTCTCCAGCTCGCTACAAACTTTAGAGACCAGAGATAGATATTCGAGCTTCGTTAGGCCATCGTCTTGCGTGGAGGAACCCATTATTACTCAAAGTTGCAGAGAATTGAGATTCAGAAGAAATACAAGAGAATGAAGAGTATTCAATTCAAATTTCCTCTTCTTCCGATTCCCCGACGCCGTTAAGAGCTTCAGTTTTGCCAATCCTTCTTCTAGATCTAAGAACCGACATCGTTTTTGTTTTCTTTTTTGTTTTTAATTAAGTTTCTTTTGGCCAAATGCGACTTAGTATTTTATTGAAAAATGTTAATTAAATTCTAATTATATTTTATTTTTATTTGTTTTATTTTTATATTTTATATATTATATGTATTTTTATCATTTTATTATAATTTGTGGTTTTTTTTCCTTCAACTAATTTCTAAAAATTGTTTCTTCATCTTTTTTGTTTTTATCTTTTCTAAGTTTATCCAAAATAGTTTTTTATTAATTAAAAACTATTTGTTGATATTATTGTATTAAATTATATTTTATTTTTATTTATTAAATTATTTATTTTATTGACATATTTTCTTTTTGTTTGTTTATTTATTTAATTATTTCAAATTTTATTTTGATATTTATTTTTACCTTTATCTTTTATTTATTTATTTATTTAAATTATTTGTTTATGTGTTTGTTTTATTTGTTAGAGATAAGATTAAGACTGTGTATTATTAGACCTCTTCAAATTTCACATATTAATAAAATTTTGTTGTTGTTGTAATATTTGGTTATTATCAATGATTAAAAATTTTAACCAGTTTGACATGTTTAATTGTAAAAATCTTAAACTGTTCAATTTTTTGTTAGGTTTTTAACTTTTTAGTTCGATTTATTTTAATAAATCTTAGTTTAAAATCAATCAATTTATTAATTAATCAGTTAATTTTTATAAATTAATAAGTTTTTATAAACTAAAAAATCAATTAATTTTTATTTAATAATTTTTTAATTAAACTTTAATTTTTTGATAGATAAAGACATTTTTAATTATATTTTAATTTATTTAATTTTATTTAACCTTTAGATAGTTCTAATATCAATTAAACTCTTTAAAACATTTAAAACATTAGTTATTATTTTTCTTTTTTTTCTTTAAATCGTATTCATATTTTAATTTCTTTTTTATTAGTATATCATTTGATGAAGCATAATAATGCATACTCTTACCTTCAATTTCTAATAATCGGAGATAAGATTAGATACTACGAGGCTTCGTCGGACCCTACGTCGTCGTAGTAGCGTTTTAACATTGTTGTTATTATTGTATTTTTATTTACTAAATTGGAACTGGGCTCCAGGTTAAACCGGACAATTTGGTTATCACAGAACCTATCCAATCACTTGGATTGGACCTGTTTGTTCCAATTGATGAGGCCTATTTAAAATTAGCCCAAAAGTTAAAACTCCTTCATCGGCGAAAAGAATCAAAGCATCATTAACATCTACGGTCATCAACTTGGAAGGTTTCTCTAGGGTTTTGCCGCTACCGGGAATTCCAAAATTGCGCTTTGACCTCTATAATGGAGGGACTGAGTGTTTCGGATGCTAATTTGGTAGTGTACTTGCCTCCATCGCAGAGCAAGAATGTTTCTCATGCAATCCTCCGCGAGCTCAGTTCGTTGCTCTTCAGGTTTGCTTCCTCGCCCTTTTTGTTTGTTTTTTATATCAATAGCGTAACTTAAAGATTGAAGCTTTATTGGGAAGAGTAGTCGACACACGGCTGTGTTGCATCTACTGTATCTAATTCCGTAAAATTTATCTGGGTTTGGATTGGTTTCGGTTTTGAAAGTTTTTGTGGTTAGTTTTTCGTACAGAGCTAATGTGTTTGACGTTAAAGATGATGTTCCACTGTATCTAAATACGTATAATGTTTTTCTGGGTTTGAATGGTTTGTATTTTGACAGTTTTCGCAGTTGGTTGTGTTGTGGGGCTTATGGTTTGGTGCTAAATTTGAGGTTTGTAGGTGTTAATGTTCTTGTTCTGGTTTTGGTTTCAGGTACAGTGAAACTTTTGATGGTGTCATTTTAGCTTATGCTGTCAATACTCCAAATAAACGTGGGAGGATTCTATCTGGGGTTCATCCATATTTTGCTGTTGGACTACAAGCAAAATTGTTGATTTTCTCCCCTAAACCAGAAATGCTTTTAGGTTGATTTGGATTCCGATATTATAATTGTCCTTGTTTTTTGTTCTCGTTTTTGCAATTAACAATTCCGTATATTCCTCTATGTACATACTTGTTTCATGCCTTTATTATCTTATTGTTAACAATGAGTTTTTTTTTTTTGTGATTACCAGAAGGTAAAGTTGTGAAAATTGTGCGAGAATCTATTCACGTAATCGTTCTCGGATTTTCATCTGCTATTATAACTAATGGGGATATCCGTGATGAATTCAGATTTAAGAAGGTATATGTACACATGTGCTTGGTAATCGATCTGTTTTCGGTCTAAGATTGCTTATTTGATATACTTTGTCTCTTCAGAAACATGGCGAGGGTGTATATGTTAGCAGATATCACAAAAAGCATGCAATAAAGGTTGGGACTGTGATCAGATTTGTAGTTAAGAGGTGATATATTGTCTTTTTCTTGTAATTGTGCTATTAACTTTGAAAATGAAACGATTCATGCTATTTTGGTTCTCTTTTTCATCATTCTTCCCTATTTCACATAATTTGCTTCAAAAGGAATCTTGATTCTTTACAAGTCTTTCACCTTAATTAACACGACGGTTTAATCATGATTACTCCCTGCTAAAAGCTTTATTGGTCATTTACATTGCGAGAAGTATCCTTGACCACGTTTTAGTAAATGTAAACTTAGATTGAATAGCACTAGAAATATGGTTCAATTTTATGGAGAATCCTATTGACACAGCTATTCCTCATAGCTTGGATGAGGAAATACTGCACATTTCTGGCTCCTTGACGCTACCTCATACCGGAAGCGCCCGTTGGCTGAAAAAACATTTCGAAGATGATAAGACTAGCAGGTGAAAAAACTTGTTCTGCATCCTAATCCTTAGATGAAGTTGCATTATATGTGGAGTTTTAAAGATTAAGATGCCATTTTGTTGTTAATTTCTCTTAGTGGTAGGAGGAAAGAGGTTGAGGGCGAACTCGACATGGGGGAACATGATACTGTAGATAGAGAGGCACTGAACAAAGATCATGAAACTAAGAAGACAAAGAAAAGGAAAGCTGCTGAAGATCATTGAGGAACTGCATCCTCATTGCCAGTGATTCAAACTCACTTGTATTACCAGTTTGTATCCTATAATCCTTTGCTCTTCAACGAAATTTTTGCATTGAATTTATTCCCATTATACCTGTATTCATTATCTCGTCAAGTTCCAAAGTCTTGAGAAGATCAGCCCGTTAATTTTGGGCATGAAGCCCTTTGTCAAAGTAGAAAGAAACCAAGATTCTTAAGGAAATGCAATTTCTTGGGTTTGTTTCTGTAGGGCTCATGTCATCAACTGAATATGAACTGGCTATCCATATGCTCTTAATGAAACGGGTTGTTGTTTTTAAACATTGTGACCTAAAAACCTACACCCATAGCTGAATTGCATAGAGCTTAGCTTACGTGCATGCTTAAGCTAATCTGGTTTTCGTTGCTGGAGAGACTAAAGCCCTTGTTTTTCTAATCACGAAGGGCTTTCTAATCACATTGAATTTTTATTCACACATTGCTGTATATAATTCTTACGAAGGAAAAAGAATCATCCCAACCAAAATCTCTTTCTTGGTCTCGAGATCAGAGATTGCATTAACAAATTGGAAAAAGATTCAGCAGGCCTAACTTGTTGCCAGTCAATCTCAATCAAACCAATCTGGACAGAACTCATGAAGAGCTTGTTTGGTGATTCTCCATTATAAGAACACCCTGTAAATAACAGCTAGATTGGACACATGTCGAACCACCTATGCCTCTGTGCCTAAGATTTCGTCAAATCCAATTTTGTTAATCATACATAAAACGTTAAAGTACACAACATCTTGTGTTGTTTCGGTTCCTCAATCATTTATATTTGGATTTGAGTGTTCAAAACGTACATTCCATTTTGAGCTCGTACTTATGATTGAGCTACCTCTGCGGTCCGTATAGGTGGAAATGGAATCACCATCATTTTTTAAGCATCATCTTTGGGGTATGGACTATGGAGTTTCTTTCAATTTAACATCCTATATTCTCACATGGGGCCCTCTTATATACATAAGACGATGCCGTCTTTAATAATAGAAATGCAAATGTATTTAATTAACGAAAATTCCATGCATGTAAGTTTATTACATTATCTTACATCTTCCATGGATGAAAGGAACAACGTACTACAGCTTCGAAAATGGACATTACATACACACGCACACATATCTATGAGATTATTATATAGAAGCTGTGAAGAAGTTGGAGAAGATGGGGTTTTCAGGTTGGTGGATGATTCTCGCTTTCTTCCAACTCCCATGTGAAGGGATTGCTTATTCTAATCAGAAGAAAACAGAGAAGATTGTTCCAAACGGCGTAACATGCTGCATATATCAAAATCTCAATATATATAAACCCTTTACTTATTATCAACAATAACGCCTTGAATGGGAGGCTATAGGCTTATAGTTAGTAGCATGTGAGTTGAAGAAAACGACATTGTTAGTTAAGTTCGAATCTTTATTTGGTTCACGTCGGCTTTGCTTGACCTATATCTGACATCTCTTTCTTTGCATGTTAGAGACAACTTGTAGAGATGCGAAGCTCAGTTTTACTTGTTTATTTTCACGTGATTGGTTTTGTTTTAAAACGGTCACCTTCGACTGCGTTCTTTGTATCGACGAGCCGCCTCAGTTTTGTGTGTTTCGGTACACAGAACTTGTATGCAAATTTCGTATATTAAAACATTATCATCGTCCAGTTCGAAAAAAGTACCATTGACGTGTATCATTATGCTCCTTAATTTACGTGATTAAAGTAAGAAGCCTATGATTAGTTAGTAGTTGTTGGTTAGTTTCCTTCTAACGATCCTTGAGAGAGAAGAAAGTCCACATTGACGTTTGTATATATATTAGAATTTGTCACATATGACTTTATAAGCTAAAGGTAGAGTTTAGGAGAATTTATATCAAAGATTAGATACTACAGATCGAGATAAAGATAAAATTAAGTTGGCAAAAGCTAGGAAACCAAAAGCAAAAGATTTAGAACAAGTGTGTTGCATAAAATATAAGATAGGGCAGGAGCTTGTAGCTGAGAATGACATTAAGAGAAAATGACAAAGATACTTCCGTAACATTTTTAATGAAGACGTAGAGGATAACATCTCCTTAGGTGACTTTAGCTTGTCCAATTTTACTTGCTACCAATAGATTACAAAGGATGAAATTAAGAAAACGCCGATGGAGATGAACTGATGAAGAGTGATAGGACAGTAAAACCTGATTAGATACCTATAGAGGTGTACAAGAACCTAGGTGAAGATGCTATTACTTGGATAGCTAAACTTTTTAATGCGATCCTTAAATCTGTCAAAACGTCAGACGAGTAGAGATTTAGTATGGTAAGTTCTTTATAAAAGAATAAATGGGACATCCAAAAGTGTAACAACTATAGAGACATTAAATTACTTAATCACGCTATGAAGTTATAGGAAAAGGTGATTAAGAAGAGAATGAGGAAGGAAGCTTCTCTCTCGGAAAACCAATTTGGCTTCATATCAGGAAGGTCCACGACAAAGGTTTTACATCTCCTTAGGAGGTTAATAGAGTATTACAGGGAAAGATAGTGTAATTTACACGTGGTTTTTATTGATTTAGAGATTGTGTGTGATAGTTTACCACGGGAAATCATGTAGAGATGTATAAAAATCAAGGGAGTTCCTATAACTTATATACAAATTATTAAAAGTATGCATGAAGGTGTAAAAACTAGAATAGAGATACGGAGCATTTTTTTATAAATTTTGGGCTACACCAAAGAGCAAAGTTTCTCTTTGAGCTCCTTTTTATTTGCAATAATGATTGATGAGATCACCAATAATGTCCAAAGAAATGTGTCATGATGTATATTATTTGCTCATGACTTTGTTTTAATATATAACACAACAGAGGAGGTCAATTATTAGTTACATTTATTAGTTTTGTATGGCAGTGTGATTCTGTGTATTTAGTATGTATTATTGTTAGTTACGCATAGTGAAAGTCCTGTGGGTTGAATACAATCTACACTCATCGGTTTTCTCGTGAGCCATGAACGTTACCTAGATGATGTTAGACCCCGAATTTCCTTTTATGATGTCATTAAGCATGAACTGTGATTATTTTATGTTTATGGTTTAGCTTGATTAATTGGAGTATAATTGAGGTTAATTAAGGTTTAA
>JANZLD010000002.1:1088456-1111343 GCA_026413575.1 Erythroxylum carthagenense | reverse complement strand
TTTGAGATGATTATGGCATGTGGTCCCGGATGTTCTTTTGAAAGATTATGTGTATGATGTTGCGTATGATTTTGAGTATAAATTGCATGTGTGAATCGATGTTGTGTGAATGTTGGGATCGGGTCCGACTGTTCGGGTCGCCTTCGCGGGCGCAGCCGAGGGATTCGGGTTTCGGGGCTCGGGCCCAACAAATGATGCGTAACGGGTGGAGCTCTCTTCTCCTCAACCAAGCACAATGCACCTGTTGGAGACAATGATGCCTGGTTATTGCATTGCAATAGATAAATGTAAACTCGCTGGAACATCACACGTTTGTTGAAAAGTTTGCTGCCTTAAGCATCCTGACAAGTCTGCAGACAAGTTAGTTTTGAGTCCCATTACCAACCTGATGATTCCTAATACTCCAACCTCTAAACAACCTTCCTTTATCATCAAATCTTACCGGTTACTTTTGGACCAAGTACTTTTGAGCGGGGATCAAATTTTACTGTCACTTTGCTTGCCTCACTAGTAGAGGCATCCTTCGCGTTTATTATTATTAGTATTTATGATGATGATTACTATTATTATTATTATTTTCGTTTTATTGAGTTTCTTATTAGTTTCAGTTTTATCATCACCATCACCATCATCATCATCATTATTATTATCTTAGTATTTTGTATTTGTATTAAGTATTTTTTTCATAATATTATTATTAACTGTGATTTATTATTCTTTCTTTCTTTTACTTATTTATTCTGTTAACCTATATCACTATTTTTCTGTCACATCTACATATGAGTTTATCAGAAACAACCTCTATACTATATAGGGGTAAGGTTGCGTACTATCAGACCTCTGAAGACTTTGCTTCAATGCAATACTTCAGACTAAATGTGATGATGATGATGATGATGATAAAAGAGGGGATCAACGTCAAGCTTAAACTTTGGAGGGATACGTTAGAATCGAAAAGCTTTAGATTGAATAAGACTAAAATGAGTACATGAAGTGTAACTTTTAGGACATAGAGTAGTTACTAATGTGGAGGTTAAAATTGATTCATGAGTTATATTACGCAAAAATATTTAAATATCTAGGCTCTATCGTCACAGCAACGGAGAGATTTGTGAAGACATAATTCACCGGATCAAATTTGGGTGACTTAAATATAAAAATGCATCAAAAGTTTTACGTGACAAGAAGATACCACTCAAGCTTAAAAGTAAACTCTATCGTTTAGCGATTAGGTCCACTGTGCTTTATGGAGCATAATGTTGACCAATCAAACAAGTGCATAATCATAAACTAATGGTGACGAAGATAAGGATGCTCCGTTGGATGTACAACTTTACTAAAAAAGATAAGATTAAGAGTATAATGGTAAGAGATAGATTAAAGGTAACTAATATTATTGAAAAATTAAAAGAGATGTTACTTAGGTAGGTTCAACATGTTAATAGAAGACAAACAAACTTTTCAGTGAGAAGATGTGAGAAGATCATACTCAGAGACCGAGGATGTGAACCGCAACGGAAAATTTTGATGTACTAAGATTCAGATAAAGAATCCCTCGTAAAGACATTCTTATAGATCCTCTTATAGTATAAATATTACTACTACTACCACCACTACTACTATTATTATTATTACTACTACTATTATTATTATTAATTTTCTACTCCACCTTTTTCTTTTTTTTTCTTATTCTTATTATTATTAGCACCTTTTTTGTCCTCTATCTCTCTCTCTTCATGTAAAATCATTTAAAAATAACTTTTTTATAATAAGATTGTGTATTACTGAACCTCCTCATACTCGCGTATAAGTAAGATTTCTATTGAATGTTGTTTTTGGTGGTGGTGACGATGATAGTGGAATTTATTACCTACACTAGTCAATACGATCGTATAAATTACAAACAAAAATTATGATTTATTAGAATTATAATTAAGTTAATTTAAGTTTGACAAAAGATAAATTTGTATTAAATTGCATCATATAGAATTTACAATTGATTATCATTCATTATTAACTTCTAAAAAAGTAAATACACTTAACTTTTGTTAATTATTTGATATAAATTTATTTTTGTTAAATACATCTTAATTTTCAAGATGTTCTTTTTTAATCTCAATCTGTACTAAGTTTTTCAATATTAAGGCGAATTTAAACTTATTTACTTTAAGAAGCAATTTAGGAAGGCGAAAGGAATAAATTATTGGTTTCAAATAGCTAAAAAACGATATAAATATTTTTTGTAATAAATATATAGTTTGTTAATGCCTACAAAAATATCTCCTTTATTATATATCACATGCATTTATTTTCCCCACTACTTTGTTGGAGCTTAAGAACAAGTTTGGAGTTATGGGTATAATTGCTTTATCTCTATACACGTCACAGTACGGATATTTAGGAATGACCCATCAAAGATGTAGTCATGATGCTTAATGTATTATCTTGAGATGGTGCATATGTATCCCATACTCATAGCATATTGTAATACAGCTGGTCTTAAATTATTCTTTCATTAAATAATTTATTTGAACTCAAACTCTTAAAATTCAATTTACTTCAAACACTAATTGATTGTTTGAACAGGCTTTTGGAAGGTCAATAAGTATTTTTCACCACAAAAGCTATTTTAAAGAAAAGTGAGTGTTTGAGTATAAAATAAAAAACATTTCTTTAATAAATATATCTTTTTTGGCAGTCAAAATATAACTTTTTAAGAGACTAAAATTTGGAACTAAAAAAAACGTTTTTTCAAGTAGATTTTTAATATCAATTAATAAGTGTATTTTCATCTCTTTTGCCCTTATTTTTTACACAAAATTTTTACAATATCTACAAACTCATCTTCACGTTTATTTTGAGGTTATATAATATTATTTGACTTATTTATATGTTTTAATATTTATTTATTATATTAATTTTACTTATGTTATAATCCATATAAAAGATTTGGATAGATATATTTTCATTTATGTTTCATATAGTTTAAAATTATATAATAATTAATATATTTTACTTTGCATATTATTTAATATACTTTAAATAATATTTATATACATAAATACTTTTTATTATAAAATAAAATATGGTTAAAATTAAAAGTATTTTTATTTTTATGTTGTCAAATAGTCTACTGTACGAAACTTAAAAAAAAAACTCTTTTTTAACTTATGTTTCGTATTGATACACTTTAAAGCAGTGGTGAGAATATGTTAATCTGCCTGATTTGAAGCCTGATTAAGATGATACTCCTGAGTTGATTTTAATGTTAATTGAGTTTAGATGGTTTTAATTGATTTTTTAAGTTAAAATTTGAAGAAAATATTTATTTTATTCAAAATTTTAAAAATTTATCAATTTAAATTAAATTTATTAATTTTAGATTAATCTAGATTGGCCTGACCAGCTGAGATAAATTGCCGACCAACCCTATCCCAGAGTGAACGACACAACACATTCCCACAAAACCTTTCTGCTCTCTTACGCTGACATAGGTATTTTATAAGCAAAGGCCGAATGGGCTAAACTGCAAAACCTATCGACTCACAAGATTCTCTATTCACCGCCCTACTCACGTACCAGAAAAAAGCTACAACACGAAGTCTTTTCCTTTTCTTCGCTTTATAGCCCGTGCAACTGTGCATGCAACGGTTGACATTTTCTTTATACATATATTACCTCCCATGTCCCAACCCCACCCTGTCAAAGTAACGACCTTTGATTGCGTAAGAGTTAGCTTGTTGAGTTGGAATTGTACTCTTATGATTTGGTTACTTTTAACGTAAATTGTACGTGTTAGTGCAATCCTATCTGTACTGTCCTCTCCTTCGGTTGTGTCCTATCTCTCACGCACGCAGCACACGACTGGTTTAGATAACTTGTTATCGTTACTATGCTTTTAATCTTATATCTATTCATTCATATTTTTTGTAAATGAATAGATACCTTATCTCTTTTGGCCGATTTCGCACATATGAAAATGGAATATGTACACCCCATTCACGTGGCGGCAGCCTGGAGCAATTGCACTTGACCGAAACTATTTATAGGCTAGAGTAAACCTCCTCAAGATTGGGTGAAATTAAAATCAGACGAGGCTAACAAAAGCTCAAACACTTCAGCCATAATAGATGACCTGTTGCGCGACAATTCAAGCGCTTGGTTGGGTGGATTTGTCTAGAATATTGGCTAGTGTTCTTTGTCAACGGCTGAACTTTGGAGTGTACTCTTAAGCCTTAATCTAGCGTGATCCTTGGGGTATTGTCGCATAGCCTTAAAAGTGGATTCGAGAAAAGTGACTAATATACTTTCTTCTTTACAGGCGCGAGCTACATCTTTAAACCTTTTAGTGTTGGCCATTCATGAATTGTTTTTTCGTAACTAAGTTGTTGTAATTCGACATATTCATCGAGAAGGCAATTATAGTGCAGACTAGCTTGTTAATTATGCAGAACAGTTCTTATTAGGGATCACTACTTTTGAGCACCCACCTAAAAGATACATACCAATCTTTTTAGATAATGAGTTGGGGTTTGTCACCGAGAGCTACCATATAATTTGTAATGCTTATCTTCCTTATTAATAAAAAAAAAATAGATACTTACCAACCAAACATAACAGAAACAGAAGAAATGTACAGGTGATCTTTTCCTCTACTGAATTCTTTATACGATATGGTGCGGTACAATACAAGGTGGTCTCATCACGAGCCTATGGCTCCAACTCCAAGTAACAACTAAACTATCGGCATGTGCATATTACAACTGTCTCTCGTAGCGAAAATAATAAAATTTAGGAATAACAAAATTATAAATTTTAATGATGTAATTAATCAAATTATATGAATATCAATATTTAAATAGACTACATGATTATTTACCTTCATCAATATATTTTTTAATTTCATGTCATAATTATAGTAATAATTATATATTCACCGGTTGATATTTAAATTTATATAAATAATATATTCTATAATTATTATATGATAAAACACTGCAGCCATTGAAACACGCTTTATTAGAAAAGGGAAAGCGTTAAATTCCCAAATCAACACGAAACCCAATTACTAAGAGTGGTTTTGTTGCATTACATTCCATCATCACCTCCATAACCTTTGCTTTAATATAGCTGTACAAGTACGTCTTCTAAACTAAGTATGACCAGAGACATGCTTTCCGAGGTTGGAGTTTATGCAAGCGATAACGAACCAGCCAAATATCCACAGTTGTTTGTAAATTCTGTCCCTGAATCTTCGCTTAGTGACAAACTCACGTTTGCATTATCTTGACGGTCTGTACTTAACAAAGACAACAACAACTGTAACTGCGAACACATTCAAGGAAAAGGAAAAAACCCTTGGCTAGGTGGCCACCTCTCGATGATGTCGTGCCATAGGACAAAACTTGGTGGAAGAAAAAGAAGAGATACACCAGCTAATCGGCTAAGAGAATCAACATTCTTTAAGAAGAAGTCGGGTTGTTAATTAAATAAATCACTCTTTTGTAATAGGCTAAAAGACAGGGTTGGCATGTGCCAGCTACGTAACAGAGATGAAATATAAGTAATTACATTTAAGACGAAAGAATAGGGTTTGGCAGAGCAAATAAATGCAGTATTAATATATATATATATATAAATTATTCAGTGCATTAAATTATATTTAAATAATAATTATACATTATTTTGTTTTAAATAAGTTAGTGCATAGATATGCTTATATTAATAGAGCTTTTATCATTAGAACTTTTTTCATAAGAGTTTTTCTAAAAAATCAATTGATTGTTTAACTGTCAATTGAAAAAATAGTTCTTGTTTTAAGAACTTCATACAATAAACTGTTTGGTAATATAAAAATAAAAATACTTTTATTAAATTTTATTTTGTAATAAAAATTATTTATGTATATGAATATTATTTAAAGTATATTAAACAATATGCAAAGCACAATATATTAATTATTATAAAATTTTAAACCATATAAAACACAAATGAAATTATATCTAACCAAATCTTTTATATGGATTATAATATAAGTAAAATTAATTTAAAAAATAAATATTATAACATATTAAAAAGTCAAATAATATTATATAAATCTTAAAATAAATATAAAGATAAGTTTATGGGTATTGTGAAAATTATGTATAAAATCTAAGAGAAAAATAGAGTAAAAATAGGTTTATTATTTGATCTAAAATTTTATCTAAAAAAATTTCTTTTTAGAAACTCTAAATTTAAATTTCTTAAAATGTTATATTTTAACTGTTAAAAGAATTATACCTACTAAAAAAATTATTTATTGCATTTTTCAGCTAAACACTTGGAAAGGATTCGGCCAAATAAACTTGTGAAAAAGCTAGCTACTTAGTGGATAGATGATGACACGGTAGGGAAGAAAAGTTTTTAAAAGAAGATTCCCCCAAAAACATCAAAACAACATTTTAGTACAACACTTAACAATAACAAAGGTTCCAACAACACAAACAACATTTTAGTACAACACTTAACAACAACAAAGGTTCCGTCATAACTAGACTACCCCAAAGACACACGTCCTCTTTCCACCTTCCGTGTACAAAAAGGATAATGAATTATCGGAAAGAGTTGCTTTTGTAACTTTTAGAAAGAAAAAAAGAATAACGTAGCTTATTATCAGGTGTTCCCAAAGCCACTTTCGACATCATGGTGTCAACCGTCAATACCGTTGAAAAATCAACCGTGGCCGATGATTTTGTATACATTACATGCATGTTCGTTGTACCCAATCCCTAATGACAACTGTTCAGGCCTAGTGGATTTCATTGACTTGAATTCTTTTATATATCTAATATTACTTACATATGTACTCATCCCGTGAGTAAGTAATTAATATTAAGTTTTAATAAAAATTTACATAAATTTAAAATATTAAAATATTATAAATTAATAATATGAAGAAGCTTATTTATATTATATAAAATATTTTAAAATATTTATATTAGGTTACATTTATGTAAAGAATATTTTATTAAACAAATAAAAAAATTTAGTATTAATTTATATATTTTCTCCATTATAAGTTAACTAAATACTTATTATATATATATATATAGAATTGCCCGTACAAGGAGGAGACGAGTAAGAGTGGGTCCGTGAGGCCCCGTGACACAGTCCAGTACAACTAAGCGGCCACGAACCTAGACGCTCCTGAGCTAAAGCACCAGCGCAAATTGCTTCGTAAAATATGACAGGTGGGGTCCATTTTATTAGTGGGTCCCAGCGCCATGTGGCTATCAAGGACAGGAAGGCGGTGCCACGTTATCCCCTGACACTGACGTGGGATAACGATACTCCTCGAGTACTGTGAAGCAAAGCAAAACCAAACATGGATTTAAGATTGGTGTCATGTCAGCTACTTGTGGGACCAAACATAACACTTGAGAGTTGAGACTTGAGAGTGAGTTTTGTGTTGGTAATTTACTAGGTTACCCTTTCCATAAATCCGTCCTGCATATATTCTCCAAATCTGCCCACAGGTTTTGTCTGAACAAGAAACCAATGACCAAATGATTCGGCTGATGAAAAGAAAACAAAAGACAAGAGATGGAAATTTAAATAGGATTCGTGTTTTGTTTTCAACTTGTTGCAAGTTCATTAACTATAATGCCACTGTCCAGCAATTGGATGTAACATTAGAGCAAGAGAAATTAATGGGGTGATCCTTAAATCCTAACAAGTGGGGCATTTAGCTTTTGGTTGGTTAGGTTTACACCCGTAAAGTTTTGTCATTAAAGCTTCTTTTTTTTATATCTTTTTTATAATAACTTTTAGTTAACCGTTTGGTTGTCGTTTAAAATTTTTTTTAAATAATTTTATAGAGTAAACTGTTTAATAACATAAAAATAAAAATAAAAATAAAAATAATTTATTTTATAATAAAAATTATTTATATATATATTATTTAAAGTATATTAAATAATATGCAAAGTATAATATGTTAATTATTATATAATTTTAAACCATACAAAATATAGATAAAAATAAATTTATTTAAATTTTTTATATGGATTATAACATAAATAAATTAATATAAAAATAAATATTAAAACATATTTAAATTGTCAAATAACATTATATAAATTCCAAGATAAATATTTAAGTTTAGTAAATAGTTAAATGTATAATAAATTATACATTTTATTGCAATATAAAAAAATTTGCAATACCAAACTGCACGTTGCAAAACAATTGTGCAAGAGATTAGAGAAGATGAGGTTGTTTGTAAGTATTGTGAAAATTATGTGTAAAATATAAAGATAAAATGAAATAAAAATATACTTATTAATTGATCTGAAAATTTTACTAAAAAAAGTTATTTGAGAAGCTTTTTCTGAAAAGTTTCGAATTTAAACTCTTTAAAAAGTTATATTTTGACTGCTATAAATAGTGATATATATTAGAGAAGTATTTTTATTACAATAAACACTCATTCAAAAAAAAGTTTTTATAACTAAGAAAAGTACCTTCTAAAATTTCATCCAATCAGTCACATACTCTGGTAATCTGACCAATCACGGGAGATGAACCCACCTCTAATAACACGGCACGTGGAACCATTCATCCTGATTGGCCCATCTTGACCATTCAATAACTTGACTTTCCCTTCCCCAAAGTTTAATGAAGATATTAGAGAATAGATAATAATGTTTTATCTAAAAAAAGGTGAAAATAAGTACTCAAGTCTTGAGTTTCAAATTTTCAATTGTTATCTTCAGTTGTTAAAATTTTATTTTATTTAAATATTTCTACATATTTATATATAATTTAGAAACGCATATTACGTACTAAATTACAAGAAAATAGATATAACTAATCTAAAGGTATTTAATTTTTTATATTTTTAAATTTAGAATTAATTTTTTAAACTTTTAGATAAAATTTATATAAATTGGATCAGTTTTTGTTTATTTGAATTATAAATGAACATCTATTAAATATGTCACATTAATAAAATTTCATTTTTTTTACTTATATAAATTTTAAAAGAGTAATCATTAAATTAAAAATTTTAAAATTTGACAATAAATAAATTAAAAATTAAAAATTAGATACTCCTTAATTTATTATTCTACAAGGAGGATGTAATTTGGAATCTTGTGTTGGGAAACTGTGAAGAAGAAAGGGAGATGGGGTATCCTTGCACATGGGTCGTGGTCATGGAGAATACAAAATCACTATATTAAGAAGCACTATTGATTTTTTTTTGTGAGATTAATTTATAAAAAGCATCTTTGAGTGGTCTCTAGAGAGAGAGAGAGAGAGAGCTTGATCTCTTATGGTTCTTACTTTTCATGCGGTGAGTTTCCTAGTTTCATAGTTGCTACTTCGTGCACTAAAAGCCAACCCCGCACGAACTGCGCCTACTCACTCTTCGTTGATCCTCAACTATACCGTAACGGTAGAATTTGTAATCCTTATTTTTTTCGTACGATTTGAAGTACTCTAAAGACAAAATGAAATTGACGGTGATGAGTTGGTCCAAATGTCGTATAAAAAATAGATGTTCCCAACATAAAGTTCATAGTTAATTTCGTAACCTCATTTTAGTATGTTAATGTTTTGTGAAAGAAACAAAACTTACATAAGTCAAAACTATTGTCTTGTTTTGACGGAACATCGATATGTTTAGCGGTGATTTCAACTTGTTCTTCTGTAGCCAGAGAAACTAAATTTTTTTTTTAATTAATCGGAAAGCACAGAAAAATTACATAAAGAGTCTAGAAAAACTAATCCTAGAGCGGTCCTCGGTGAGGAGAGGATACACCCGGAGGAGGCGGTAATAAAAGTGGAAAATCCTAATTCACAACCTACAGCAAAATTGGCTAACCAATCAGCATATTTATTGCCCTCTCGATATGGTAGGAGCGTACAATCCAGTTGTAGTTCAGAAGCTCGTTGATGCTAACGAGGAGGGAGTTTAGGGACGAAGTGTGTTGTGCAAAGTCTGTGAAGAGGCTAACTGCGCTCTGGGAATCCAATTCTGACTCCACATGGTGATAATCGAGATTCTAGGCCAGATTGAGCCCAGATAAGATTCCTCATAGTTTGGCTGCAAGTGGAGAGCAGCGGTCTAGATTTTGTACAAAGCCACCCTTCAGTCCTCGGTATTATCTCGAAGAAGTCCGCCAGCAAAAACTGAAGAGGGTGAGTATTTACAAGCTCCGTCTGTATTTAGTTTCACCCAACTAAAGGACGGTAACTTTTGTGTCCTCTCATTCTCACATAGTTTTCAATGCCATTAGAAGAATTCAATGTATCATAAACAAAATTTTGTTATAACTAAACAAAAACTGGATTTGATTTGCATCTGCAATCCAAACATTATAGTGTTCTACTGTTCACCGTTTTGAAATAAAACGACAAAACCAAACGCCGTAATCTGCCAGGACAAAGGCGGAACAGATCTTTTTGCTTCCGTATGACCTTCTATAAATTGCTTCGGCAACTGCAGACACTCCATTGTAATTATGTCAAACTCAAGGGGCATTTTACAACTTCTGCCTCTATAAAAGAAACTTCCCTCCTACTTTTACAAGCCCCTCCAGCTCTCTCTGTCTCCGTATTGCTTTCTTCATAAACTACACAAGAAAGATCATAAACTAACTAAATATTAGTAACTGGTTTTACAGTAATTTCTCGTATTTTCCGTCAAAGTTGAGAACTTTCCTGGAAGATGTCGGTTGGGTTCGGAAAATGCAGCAGAATTCGCCATATTGTGAGACTCCGCCAAATGCTTCGACGTTGGAGGAACAAGGCTCGCATGTCAGCCGGTAGGACACTGTCCGATGTTCCTGCGGGACACGTGGCGGTCTGTGTGGGCACCAATTGCACTAGATTTGTCGTACGCGCGGCGTACCTGAACCATCCCGTCTTCGTGAAGCTCCTCCTACAAGCCGAAGAAGAGTACGGCTTCACCAACAAGGGTCCCTTGGCGATTCCGTGCGACGAGTCGGTGTTTGAGGAAGCAATCCGGTACATTTCGCGGTCCGAGTCAGGAAAGTCGACCCGACCCGCAAATCTCGATGACGTCCATAGATATTGCAACTTGGGTTTAAAGAATAAGGTTGAGCTGTGGACTGAATCACGGCCGTTGCTTCATGGGTTTAGCGATAGGACATTCTGGTAAGAGTTTGATGCCATCTGGTGTTTGATCGGTACGTACGTGTTCATGAATATAAAGAGCCAGAGAAACACGATCCAGTTCTGACCCGGGATCGACTCAGCCCGAGTTAGCAAAGGCTTATATTGCTTTGACTGAGAATTCACAGTATATACTCCATAAAGATACCGAGTTTATACTCATGATTTGACTCAGTTGGGTTACCCGGTTTATGGGATTTTTACTTACCATATGTAAAAAGAGGGAAAGTGAGTTTTTTTCTTTTTTAGAGTTTTACTTGTCATTATTTGGGGGAAATTGGGGTGTGAATTGATGGGGCTGAGTCACTGATATTGCCTCTGGAGAATCCATGGCGATGGCAAAAGACGGTGCAGTGAGTTATCCACCGAGTCATCCCGGGTTCGAATCGGAGTCGAAAGCGAGAAACTACCGAAAACGGAGGAACAGAGTAGTGACAGACTATAATTGAGTCCCTGTTTTTATCTTAATTGGTTATGAACTTATGATGGAAACATTGTAGAGAAATTATGGAGTGCACCAATCATTCCTAATCCAACCTATTCTTGATCTAAACTCAATTCTAGAACCAAAAAAGAACTAAAATTCCAAAACGATCCCATCGACTTAGATGCCCCACGACTAGGCTCTCTGTTCAATAGACCATAGCACGCAGATTAACCCATGTGGTAAAAGTTATATACAAAAGCAAGGGGAGGTGTCAGTCTGAATCTGAGAAATGATCAAAACCCACTAACCCAAAGGTGGGTATTGGGCCAGTGGTTCGGTCAAAAGCTGTAAAATCACTGGCTGTGGTTCTGGTTGGAGTTAAAATATGTTGCATCGAGAAAGGGACAGGTCCAAAAGGACAATCCTTATAGGAAATGACAAGTTACTAAACAGATTTTATACATAACAAATCGTCCTTTTAAGGTTTTTGACTTTATCTGGTATTGGTATAGTGCATTTCTTTGTCAACAAACCTGTGGATCCACTAGTATTAGTGGAGGAGCATTCTCACTTTTGTATGATAATGAAAGTCAGCTTTAATGCACAAGTTAGCTTTTTCCGTACAATACTTTTCGTGGGATAAGATTAGGCCTATTTTATTTTTTATAATATAATTATTAATTATTTAAATTAACAATTATGTGAACTAACAACTTAAAATTAGATATTTAGTAAAATAATACCTTAAAATTAAATTAAATACGATACATTTAAATATTTATCTTTAATAAGTTTACTTCTATCACGTAAAGATATAAATATGGTCTGCACTTACCTTTTTATAAGAACCCTGTACATGAGAAAGTGTTGCACCTATGATCTTGTTTGAGTTTTGAGTTATACAGGAATAATTGGTGATTTTTGAGGGGCAAGTCTTAAGAGTTTATGCCCATAAATAAAGGGCTTGTATCTCGACTAGCATAATTGAAGTCTTAATTTCTAATTCTCTCTGTGCATCTTAGATCTCATATAGAAGTTTGTTCTATCATCTAGTTGGTTTCTTAATATCCAACAACCCTCAAACTAGGGTATCCCTTGTGGGATTTAATGGATGGATGGATGGTCTCGGATATAAAGTGACATATAAAAACGAGAACAGCCGCCCTGTCCAACTGGATTATTGATATAAATTAATCTTTTATATTTTCGTAAATAAATATCTAAAAGGGCTTATTAAGCTTACCTTTAATTAGAATTGTGTCCAACCCAACCCACAGTAAAGGCTAAGCCCATGGGTAATGGGTTTTCTAGTCCTTCTTGGAGATTGAAACTTTCATCAGGCTGATGGCCTAGGTCCAACGTATCAAGTTCCTCTCTCTTGTTATTTGAGAATATATCAATAATAGGGATGATCACAAATCTGTGGCTGATACTCTGTTAAGTCAATCAATAGAGGAAAACACAAAGGTGTGTACTTGCATCAAGGAATCTTGATCGCTAGAACTACAATTGAGGAGACATCTCTTAACAGATTCCTTCGTGTTAAAACATTTCAGAAGACTCGCTCATTTCAGGACAACATTGACTACATTAAAATCACTGCTGGAACCTGGCAATCTAGGCTCAAATATTTAGGTGTCCGTTTACATAAAAATGGGTCTTGGTCTAAAATTCAGTGACTCAATGACTGACTAAAGACTAACCATATTTGGCGCTAACCAAAACGCCTGTAAGAACTCCGAAGAGCATATACCTAGTTAGTGGGTAGCATGTGAACCACTTTAGTGCACCCCGTGCTGTCCAAAACTTGCAGGCCAGGCCAGACCAGACCAGACCAGATCAGAACAGAACACGCATGACGCCAGTAACTAATGTAAACTCCACAAACAAACCAACAAACGAGAGGAGGTTAGTATTATGAAGCATGCCTTCTTTAGGACAGGACAAGTTTGGAGTCCGTGGATTTGAGGAAAATTGCAACTGGACCACCTGATCTGGAAGTGAGTGGAATGTGACGAGTTTGGCATCTTCCTCCTCCTTCTTCTTCTAACTTAACCCCATTCCGGTACATCAACTAGGTGACGAAAGATCCGATAAGATATACTTTTCAAGATCGCTTATTGGCCATAACAAACTATAAATCTGACAGACCCTGTTTAACTTATCTTTATTCATCTTCTTTGGTCCAGAACAACGTTGCCGGTCCCCTGATGCCCTTAGATCTTGACGCAGGATGTGCCCATGTCCATACACACTTACTACAAGTGACACCTGAAGCTATGACAATTTAGGCCAATATTTCAAAAATTAAACCGATTTAATAGTTTGAATCGACTAATTTTTCAGTTCGGTTCGGTTTTTAAATTTTAAATTTAATTTAATAATTTTTATTGTTAAATTTTAATTTCTATCTTACCAATATTAATGTAAGTGGAAAGCTCTTGGCCTTGTCACCAAATGGACCACTTCCGGGCGATAACGTGATGGTTGCCTTACGGGGCTGGAATAAGAACATCTTTACTTTCACTTTCAGACCATCAACCATTGAGTCTCCCACGTGAGAATGTGAGGATTAGGAAACAGTGTGTATGTGTTCTCTTTCACTCGCCTCATGATTGTTTTGTTTTTTAATTTCCTGTTACTTTTGACCTAGAAAAGGAAGTTGAAAAAAAGAATGAAAAGCTTGGAGTGAAATTGTATTATGTCGTATTTGACAATTAGTTGATTGCAGTTAGCTGATAGTTAATTATATCAGTTGGTTTAACTAGCAGATTACATTAGCTGTTTGTTAAAAATATTTAATAAAATTATTTGTTTAGTATTAATTATTTATGAGTAAAATGACTTATGATGAAATGATTTTTTAAAAAATAAGAATATAAATATTATATATCTTAGTATTTTATTAAATATTTTTATAAGATTTAAATTTTATAGAAGTCATGTTCACGTATATTATGCAACTTTTTCTATTTTTATTTTTGTTTAAGGTCAACATTTTACTTCTAACCTATAAATGCATAAAATAATTATAGAAAAATACTGTTCCTAAAAATGTGGATATCTAAGAACCTCAACTAGGTTGTCCTACCTACCAGAAGTTATTGTATAGTAGAACCAACAAAAATATGATGCATGTGGTACTTAATTACAACCTAATAAAGAATACAATTTAAACAATAAGATCTTACAAAACTTAGCAATAAAATTTAAAGAACACAATTGGTTTTTGATATTTAAAATTTTGCTTGTTGATAAAAAACGCTTTTATATAGGAGTGTTTTCATCTTTGGCTATTTATTTTAAATCACCCAATAAATTTGCTACTCTCCAAACACCTTTAATAGTTATTTGACAAGTCAAACAGTTGATGTCAAATAGCTGAAATTAACAAATCAGCTAAAAAAATACCTTATTGATAGCTAACCAAATGAAGCCTTGATATGTTTCCAAGTGCCCAAGTTAAAATAAAAAGAGGGAGAGAAATGAAATATTTTAATCATAATAAATGATACAGAGCTCTTACGAAATTTTTAAAAATTTAAAATAAATTGTCAGGTTTTATTTTTTTAAAAGTATTTTCTTAAACTTTGTATTAAAAAAATAATAAAATGCATTTGGTATAATTATAAGACGTGAACTAATTAAATGTTATTTACACAACGATTCAACTTAACTCTTAAACTCGAATTGAAGCAACTAAATTTGACATTAACTAATAATTTATTATAATTATCTCAAGTGTATTAATTCAATTCTAATTCAATTAGTCCGAATTTGATTTAAGGGCTGAATTAGATTAATATATTTGATTAATTTATAGTATGTGATTTTTTATCGTTTTTTTTTACCAATCCAAAGAATTTTTTTTTAGAAAACTAAAAATTGGAATAAGTATTTTTCAAAAATTGGAGAAATTTTCAAAAATTTTATAAATTGAAAGACAGAAATATTGAATTTGGTTTTGGTAGTTTTTAATAAAATTTTACATCTTAAAAATTAAATTTACATTTATTACAAATTTTTAATTTAATATGTGAATATTCAGGTTTTATATAATTTGGTTTATAATATTAAATAACTTTTTTTTTTTTAAGTGTGCCCGCTATTGAAGAACGGAGAATGAGACACCCAAATCAATAACGAGTCGGGGCCTAGCACGGATCGGCTGACCAGTTACGTTCGCATCAAAAGCCCCAGCTGAAGATGCACCCGTACCAACTATGGGCGGTAGAGATCTTCTTTCGTCCATCACTATAAATGCTAGTCCCAAACGTGTCGTCGTTTTTCATCACAATTGGGGTTCTTGTTTCTAATCATTGTACATAGTAATTTATGGTAGTGGGAATTCAGTACTTAACTGCCACCAATGGCAGTGGGGCCTAAACGGTGCGTCATGCGATACTAACTTTTTTTTTTAATCTTTTGCTTATTTATACACAGTTCATTTACTTTACAATGAAATAGTCAAAAGTAAGAAATGCACATGGAGTTTTGAATATCGAAGGGAAATGCTAAACCTTCACATAATTTTAAATAATTTGAATAATCGACATAGGCATGACATTCCGACCTAGGTTGACTGAGCCACAGGTCAGTATTTCTTGACATGATCGAGTCACAAGCTAGGGTCGTCTAACTTATGGCTCGATTAAAAGTGACAAAACGATGTCAATCTTTAATTTTTAAAAAATGATAAATTAGGTAGGCTACCCAACTTGCCTTAGGCTTGTCGGGCCACAGGTTAGGTAGTTTGTAGTCGAGTTGGGCTAGAGCGGATCGGGATTTAGGCCCGATCTGATCTATTGTCATCTCTAAGTCCACAACTTAATTTTTGTGTCGGCATAAAATTTTCATAATTGTTATTTTTTATTATTAAATAAAATTATAAAATACAAATTAATAAATATTTATTTTAATTCCATATTAGTAACAATTTAATTATTTAAATGTAATAATAAATACATTAACACTCGGTCTAAAATTTTAAAATAATTCATTTTCTTTAACTCATACTTATTGCCTTAATAAAAAATTAGTTCAAAGATAAGTCGAATTTTGAATGTTAAAGAAAATTTACAGACCTTGACCTAATTTTACATAATTTGAATCTCCGAGTGTAAATTTTTTAACATAAAAATTTAATAACTATTATAATAATTATGCATTAAATATGTTTTAAAGTATGTATCAATAAATGTTTATTTTAGTTTTATATTAATAGTGATTTTATTATACTACTCCGTCTAAAAATGAAAAATAATTATTTCCTATGCCCATACTTACAACCTAAATAAAAACCTAACCCAAAGACAACTCCCATTTCAAGCTCAGATTAATGGGTTAGTTTTATAATATTTTAGATTATGTTTAATTAGACGTAAAATTTTTAATGTTATAAAATAGAATATAATAAAATGAAATGTAAATAGACGTAATATTATAAAATTATTGTTTGAGATGAATGTAAGAATTCATAATATAATATAATAAAATATTGTTTAAAAGAAGGGTTTATAATTAAGTATAGTAAAAAGTTATTTATTGTTTTACATTCTATCATAAACTTTTAAATTCGAAAGTTTCTCATTGTTATTGTTTATGATAAAATAAAATGTAATATAAAACTCTCATCTTTTATCTCATTTTATTATATTTTATTATAAGCTCTCGTCTCAATTGATAGAATAATATTATCTATTTCATTTTATTTTATTTTTTGATTACCTACGAAATTTTCTGTGAAGGTTATAATTATGGGAAGACATCTTTAAACTATTCACACTTAAAATAATCCTTGCTCAATCTGAATAGATCCTTTGTAGGAAGCAAAACTTTAACCCTAAGTTTTAAATGATTGTATATATAAAGAAAGGTTTGAACCCGTGATATTTCTTAAAGTAAGAGATTCCTTTATTAACTTATCTGCAACCTAAAGTTTTAATTTCATTTTATTAATAAATTTTCAACTAAACATAAAAGGGCAAACCAATGTAATGGTTATATCTTCACGGTCCATCACCACCTACACCAATAAGGCAAAAGAGAATGAAAAAAGCACAATCCACATGGAGAGAAGCGAAGTTGAGGAAAAGTGATTAGTTTAGAGGGACAAGACAACAAAAGTAGATCGAATCCAAGAGATGTAGGAGAGAAAAAAAAAAAAAAAAGAAAGAATAAAAACTTTTCTCATACATTGATGGGTAATTAAAGCTGTCTTGTCTTGTGTGATAAAAGGTGGGGTCCTTCCGAAAATGGGTACAATGTAAAGAAAGTTCTTCTTTCGTACCAGCAAAGCAAAACAAAGGTTATAAAAATTTTACCAGAATAGGTAAGATTAGAGAAGAAGGATTTAGAAGCTCTTCGGATTATTTAGAAGCTCTTCGGTGCTTGAAAAGCACAGACGGGATGTTTCATCTCCATGGTAATTTAATCGGTGATATCAAAGCTATTTTTAGTTGAGACTGGTCTGTCCATTGTGAGTATATTTTTCGAGAAAGAAATAGTCTAGACTCTAGCCGATATTCTTGTTAAACAGGGAAGTCATAGACTGGAACCCTTTCAATTTTGGAATACTCCTCCATCATTTGGAGATGTTACGGTTCTTGGTGATACTGTTGGCGTCTTGTTTGTTAGGGACTTGTTTTCTTGTCTATTTGTAATTTTTCTTTCTTTTGCAAAAAAAAAATCATAGGTTTAAATTTTTTCATGTATATAATTTTTTAAAATTTAGAGTCAGAGTTTCATTTTCTATAAAAGATTTATCTCATTTGAATAAAAATTATGTTAAATTTAAATAACTTAAAAATATTTTCTCATAATTAAGATTTTATTAAAATATTTCGTGATAATAAAAAAAAATAAAGTGATGAGTGACTAGAGGGAGAGACGCTCCTCCATTCCAATCATCATTTCTCGTCCACCATTCCCTTTGGAATCATTGGCTAGTACTCTCCACTACTCTGCTCCTCATCCTTGTCTGTGTTAAAAAAAACCTACACTTTTTGTCGCCTCTAATCCTATACTTAAGAACCTTGCATAAGTGCAGGTTAAGGTAATGACATATGTCATTAGGGAAGGTTTGTATCGATTCAAAGAATGTGAAAATATGTTTGAAACTTAAAAATACTATTTGGATTGAATGGGTAATTTAGTTTTTATAAATTAAATTTAAATTAATAATTTAACATAATTATAATAAATTATTGATTTAATTAGTTCATTTTAAGTTTAAACATTGTATTAAATTATCATGTAAATAATATTTGATTGATTAATACGTTATATTTATGTAACATATATTTTATTCTTATTTTTAATCAAAACTTAAGAGAATTAATTTTTCTACTACAGCAAGAATTTGAAGATGTTCAATAATACACAATCTTATCTCTAATTAATAGATAATTAATTTTGCTTAAAATGTTAAAACTATTTAAAAAATCAAAGACTACTAATTTTTTTAAAAAATTGTACACAAAGTGTCTATCTTTTACCTAAATTGTATTAATATGTACAACTAACTGGGTCTCCGATTAACCAACTTGAAGATCTATGGTTAATATATTCGAAGTTTAACGACCAAGCAGAAGAAACCAACATCACCAATTGGTACTGGTTGCTTAATATACAATGTACAAAGCTGAGTATTTTAAGTGTGAAGATACTATCATTCGAGCTGGCAATGGACTTTCCCTCCAGCATTAGGTGCCCACCTTAAATAGAAATAGAGGAAAAAGCAAGGTTGGAGTACCATATTCCCGTAAAGATATTCCAACTTTATCCTGCTTAATCAACTTCATACATTTATGTAAATACATTTAATAGAATATGATTTAAACTAGTTAATTAAGACAGAAGATCTGAATAAAAAAAAAGCAACTCTATCTTCTTCAAAACCATTCGCTCTCTTTCTCTAACTCTCCGTATCTATAAAGTAGACTTGAAACATTTTAACTAAATTTTTAGGTCCTGTTTGATTGGCGGTAAAATAAAGTAAATTTGAAATCTGATTCTTGGGAAAATAAATTTATGGAAAGTAAAGATATTTACAGGTTTAGATATTTATAAAAATTCTAATAGTAAAGTTGGGTAAAATTTTATTATAGTGTTTGATATGCAACAGTATTTCATGGAATGTAACTTAATCTTGACTTATGTTTTCAATTATATCCCTACAAACTAAATAAAGTTCAAATCGTTAAATAAGGAAAAATATGATCCTAAAAATTATTGATTGAAACTTCTGAACAAAAATATTCAAAATCCTACTAACGGGAGAACAATAAGAATAGTTGAAGAGAAGGTGAGGTTTTATAAAAGAGTTGTCGTAAAGTTGAAAGAGAATGAAGGGTTGAATTAACTGGCGTATTTTTTAGATTAAGTTCTTGAGGAAAGTAATCTAAACATAAAGAGGGTGCTATAATTTATAATCCAAGTAAAATACTATTATTTTTTCTAGATTGGGAAGTTTTTATTTTCCTAACTACTTAAAAAAATAAATCAAACATGATAGTATAAATTTTAAGAAAAATATTACTTTCTCATGTAAAAATTCATGTCAACCAAACAAGCCTTACTGTAAATTTTTAAAAATTTAGAAGAGGCTCTTAAATATCGTTGGTTTTATTAGAATATGTTTCATCGTAGAATTCACAGTATTCGCGACAAATGTGTGCAATCGAACTGTCCCCATCCACTGATCATTAAAATAATAATGGTTTTAAAAAATGCGCGGTTGGGTCGTTAATTACTAATAATCTGACGTTGACACGATGACTAATTATTAAATCCCCCTCACGGAAGTTCCAAAGAACTGGAAAGATTTTTTAACAATAATTAATCATAACAGCACAACTTGTTTAAAGTTATATGTTTGGTTCTAATCTAATCTTGAGACAGTTGTTTTAAGTTCGGGCATTGATATCTTTATTGTTGCAAGAAAACGACAAGGTGCCTAACAGATTGAGCAGTTCACTTCACACGTACGTACGCAAGACCCGTGTTGGTTATTTGATAATTAAGGCTTTCGCTTTCAGTAATCACGGTTTGTTTGAAGATTAGCATGGGATAACCATATTGATTAGTGGGAAATAGTGGTTTTATTTAGTTGGAAGTTGTTAGCTTGTTAGGCTTTAAGGTATGTGGTCAGTTTGGAAACAGTAACCCTTTAACTAAACTAATGTCGTACAATACTGTCCAAATTCAGACAATACACTACACAGAACCATACGTGGAAGTTTTCGACTCGAGTCACGTTTAGTCTGTTCAATCAAACTCAATTAACCGAACCTTAGGATAGTTACGTGTGATTGGAGGAAGACGGTGAAGAAAAAGTACAATACGGACTGTTAAATTAAAGCGCGAGTAAATTTTGACGGCGGCAGGCACAAAACGCGATTCGTTTTAACCATGGACACTTGTCGTTTGTTAACAACCGTAATAAATGTACAAGGAACTAGCGTCGACAACAGTGACTTTTATTTTTGTGAAATTTATTAAAATTTTAAAATTAAAAGATATTATTAATAGGTGGGGATGTTGTTTTCGATGCAGGCATCGCTTGTCTATGTCGACAGGTGGGGTGTTTGTGTTGTGTTGTGTCTTAGGGCTTCACATTGCTCTCGTCTCTCTGCCGACGGTGTCGGTTTCGATAATTAAAGGCTAAGCATGCTTCCGAGTCATGCGCAACGGTGCCGTTTTAACTTTGGACGCTTAATTAAGAACGAAGTGAAATGAGGAATGTTGCATCTTGTTGCGTATCATCTGCCTGCCTAACCATTATAGGTGATGAATTCTGGAAGAAAATGAAACCAAGTTGTCACGATCACTTGGCTCACCCATTGCCAGATTGATTTTGATGCGATTTGGTTGGCAATTAAGATTGGGGTTTTGTTTAAAATAAATTGAATTAAAAATTAACAAACTCAAAAAAAATAATTAGTTTAAATTTTTATGACTAAAATAATAAAAATGATTTAATTTTTTAATTATTAATAATAAAAGCCGCTTTTAATTTTATTTTATACTCCCTCTTATCCAAAATAAGTGTCGTTTTAAAGAAATGCATACTTATTAAGAAAGTTAGTGAGTGTTTAATATACCTTTATTAATTGCATGTTGAATTATCTTGAAAATGTAATCTGTATAATTAGGATGCGAAAGAAATTAAAGGGTAATTTTGAAAATAAAATTATAAACATGTATGAAAAATTGTAAACGATATTTATTTTGAATAATTAAAATTTCTCTAAAACAATACTAATTTTAAATAGGAGAGAATACTATTTTTTGGTTTTTGATTCTAGAATACAGGATTATCGGTTGCTTGCCTAGCGATTGGCACTCCACGAATTTAATACCCAGCTAGTTTGTGTAGCTGAAAATTTAATACTTCACCCTACCTCTTCACTCATCGTCGCTAATTCAATGCAAGATTCCTTCAGTTTCTAGAGCAAAGGACATTGAAGTTTAATGCGAGATGGGGATAGTAACTTATTTTTATTTTGTTTTATTAAATCTTATATATAAGAAAAGAGATAACTATCTTTTATCGTTGTTATGTTTATATACATATATAAATGAGATTTTGGGGGTATTTAACAAACAATTTATCATCTATTTTTTAATTTTTTGACTGAAAGTTATCTTTTTAACCATCTTAAAAAATTATTAATGTGTTTGATTAGTAACTTATTAGTTAACTTATTTAATCCCAATAAACTGATTTCTGAAATTTCATAAAAAGAGTTTTTAGAAGTAACCGTTGACTTAATGACAGTATTATCTTTCACTTTACTCTTTACTTTTATTTTGTGTGCTTTTAAATTTGGTATTTTTTATTGTATAATTATGTCGTGAAGTTTGAAAGAATATAATAAATAGGTTAATTAAATTTTCTAATCTTTATTTAAGTTTACATTTAAAATACCATAATATTAAAATTTCAAACATAAAAAGTCACATCAAATTAATATTTTAATATATAACTTTTATATATCGTATTTGTGTCATATTATAATTATAAATATTTTTAATTTATTAAATAATAAAATTCATACATATTTTATAAAAATACTAATATGATGTAGCTTGCTACATCATCCATATTAATAAAAAATTTAACGTTGGATTATTATTATTATTGTTGTTATTATTATTATTATTATTATTATTATACTTTTATTAAATTTATAAACTTGATTTTTGTACAATTAAATATTTATAAAAATATTCAACAAAATATTAAGAAATATAATATTTATTTCTTTATATTTTTT
>JANZLD010000002.1:1002003-1020559 GCA_026413575.1 Erythroxylum carthagenense | reverse complement strand
CAAATTAAATAAATAATAATAGAAGTTATATTGAACTAATTCTTGTTCATACACATAAGTACTTTATTATATTAACAATCATTAATATATGATGCTTAAATCATGCATCAAAATTTACAATTAAAACCTACTGTATTTAATGACACAATAGGCATTTAATGCACCAAGAGGCAACGACATTTAATGATACAAGAGGAATTTATTCATGAAGAGGCAACGACATTTAATGACATAAGAAGAATTTAATGCGTCAAAATAAGTACTGCATCTAAAGATGTTAATTCATCATGGGAACTCATGGCAACTCATGAAAGTCGACATATAATGAAGCATTAAAGAGGCATGATACAAGAAACTAATTAAACACGCATAGGAGAGAGTGAACGAGAGAGAGATAATCAATCAATGAGAGAGAGAAACTTTTATACATATCCATTAATGGAATCATCATTAACGAAAAACCATAAAATAAAAGAGGAATGCAAGTAATGGCTTTGTTCATTCTATTTACGTGTTCACTTGGCAGGGAAGCATATAATGTTCTCTTTCATTTCCTTCAGTATCTTGATAACTCGAGTTTTAGGAAAACAAAACCATTATCATGTTTCGTACATACGAAAGAGAGCAGACATGATTGTTTCTATTTAAAACCAAAACATACCGTAACTGATAATGAAAGCACTATAAAATCTCTTCTGGATTTTTATGGGGATCTACCCTGGGCATTCGACGGATTCCCCTTATCCCCTAGACGCAAGTTTGCCAACTGAAGGAACTGGGTGGGTTAAGGATCCGGAACATCCGTGCCACTAATGATGCCTTGCTCACCAAGTTAGGGTGGGCCCTGCTCACGAAACCCAACGCTTTATAGGTCCAAATTTTATCGGTCAAATATCACTTTGATGCCACCCATAACCCTATTGCTCTTCCTCGTACAGGCGGTTCTATGGTGTGGCGGAGCATCCGGGCCATCTGACCCAACGTACTCAATGGTATGCGGTGGATGATTGGGGACGGGCTTCGGACTCGGTTTTAGCTTGACCCTTGGGTAGCCAATGTGGGACCTCTTGCTCAGCATCTTATCTCTCCTCTCCCTACCTCGGCCCTTGACCTTCGCGTTCACCAGTTCGTTGATTCCCCTGGCCATTGGGACTGGCTTCAATTTCAACCGCTGCTCCCCTCCTCTATCTAGATGGCCATCGCGGGCACCTTTCCCCCCAAGTCGCCCCCAAGTCTTACCTAGGAGCTGATAAACTCGTATGGGGACCTTCCCCTTCTGGAATCTTCACGACCGCGTCTGCCTACTCGATGCTCATGGAGCCCCTCCGAGCTCACCCCGATCGCCTATGGTCTTCCATTTGGTAGTGGTCTGGGCCTCAACGCATTCGATCATTTCTCTGGCTGTTGGCTCGCGACCGCCTCCTCTCCAATTAGCAACGCGCTCGCCGGCACCTTACTACGAGCACAGCTTGTTACCACTGTCAAGTGGAGGAGATCGCACTCCATATTGTTCGCGATTGCACCCTCGCGCAGACTCTTTGGCATACCTTCCCTCCGCATGTCCTCCCTCCCACCTTCTTCACTAGTAGCCGCCCCGATTGGCTCCTTACTAACCTTAAACACCATCACTTGGTTTCGGGCCTTGAGTGGGCAGCCATTTTTGGGACTGCTTGTTGGTTCCTCTAGACCTGGCGCAATTCGGCCATTTTCGATAATCAGTTTTCTTAGCCTAGCTCTCCCGCACTAATTGTGTTTAATTTTGTCCGCCTGCATTCCCTGACCTTTGATTTTATTAGTCGCGCTCGACTGGCCTCTCGACCGCGTTCTGCCCGCTGTCTTGGGTGGTGCCCCCTACCTCAGGGTGGGTTAAGTTGAATACGGATGGCGCATGTTACAGGGACACATCCTTGGCTACTGCAGGGGGTCTTCTTCGGGACAATTGTGGAGCTTGGCTTGGTGATTTTGCTCAGCTTATCGGCCGATGTTCCCCAGTTACAGCTGAGCTCTGGGGTGTCTACTCGGGTCTCCTCTTGGCCTGGAACCTTAGCTTTCGGCATGTGGTGCTGGAACTGGACTCTATGGTGATGATCAAACTCCTCTCTGATGGCCCGCAGCTCTCTCTCACTCTCAATCCTCTTGTCCGGGGCATTAATGAGCTCCTGATCCGGAACTGGGTTGTTCTCCATCGACACACTTACCGAGAGGGTAACCGGTGTGCAGACTGGCTCGCGGCACGTGCTTTTCATTTGCGCCTGGGGCTCACCTTTTTTGATATAGCACCCCTTGAGTGTGCCACTCTCCTTCTGGAGGACTTAGACGGGAGTAACCTCCCCCGACGTACTGTGTAATTTGCCTTTTCTGTTTTATGCTTTCCCTTCTATACAAAAAAAAAACTTCTGGATCACGTATAGAATTATATCATATATATGGAAAATTATCGATTCTCAAATCCATGCTCTGATACCACATGTTAATACTTTCTTACATGATAAAATTCAGGATCTTAGAATTTAATAAATTTTCACAATAACATATGCGTACCTTAATCCATCGTATATCTGAAACTTTATAATCTTCGCAAGATATCCTTTAGATTTTGTTTTCTCTCTATTGACCAATGTTTTAAAAACCGGACCGGATATTAAACCAGTCGAAGGAAAGGTTTAAGGTTTAGAGATTCAACCGGTAGTGAACCGCTATAAAACCGGTATATAATAAAATCGATGAATAACAGGGATTAAATCTTCAAAACCTGAAAGTACAGATTTTTTCTGTAAAACAAGAAAAATGGTGTTTGCCACAGAAACTGCATCAAAACCCATGTCAGATCTGAACCTAGAAACGCGAAACAAGAGTATTGTTAATGAGTTATAGAAGGTATTGGCGGAAGGCGACAGGAACACCATTGCCAAGCTATTGACAGATGACCTAAATGGTGGTTTCATGGACCTCATCGCTGCGAACACATGATGAGGATGCTCATCGGCGATTCAAATATCACAACCAAGTTTAGGTTCGTGCCGAGAAGCATAGAGCAGAGCTGAAAAAGTATAGACCGAGTTCCTATGTACAAACATGCTTATGAATTTGTTGTAGTGATCAATGGACCCCATCTTCATCTTTGCTTTATCTTAATTCATGTTAAGATAAGGTAATTTAACAGGTAAAGAGCACTTAAATTCAATGATTAATACCTCTCAATTATCCAAGAGTGAAATTAAAGACAAAGAACATGACCAAGGCCAACGCCAACCTTTATTTATTTCTAAAGAGCAGACAGAGAGATCAATTACATTTTAACTGCAGAGAAAGACCAAGACACAAAACAAACCCAGTAAGAAAACGGATGATTAAACGACATAGAAAGGCGCAAAGTGACACCCCATCGCAGCCTCGTTTATTTAGCTATCAGCGTCCACTACTGAAGAAAACTGACACTTTAGATGGCTACGCCGTCGTTGAACAGAAAGAAAACGACAACGAACCACCAAGGCACCGCCACAGCTATCAACCACCACCTCCACCACCACCCATCCGCTGGATCTTCCTTCTCCGCTGCCACCTTCAACAACCGTTCCGTTCTCGTACCCATCTTCGTATAGTATAATCCGAACCTTTGTTTTCCAGTTGACGATATGTCTTGTAGACCAGACACTCTCCACCTGGCAGCTCCTGCTTCACTACACTTTTCAAGGATTTAAAACCGGACCGGACCGGACCGGACCGTCTGGTCCGACCGAAAAAGGTTAAACCGGCCAGTTTTTATACAGAGAGGTTAATAGGTGAAACCGAACCGGACCAATGACCGGTTCAGACCTTTTCCGGTCGGACCGAACGGTTCGAACCGGTTTTTAAAACATTGCTCTTGACCTTTGTTTCGTAACTTTCCGTATATTTTTGATGGAAAGATATATGGAAGACTTTATAGGTAGAGAGAGAGAGAGGTAGTTATCCGTTTAAAATTCAAATGACACCTCTTTTCATTATCTTTTTTCTTTACGTTCCATCATAAATACATCATGTTATTTATTTTAATTAAACCTAATATCTCTTATTCAAATAACTAATGGGATTTAATATACTTATATGATTAAACCAAAATACATGAGCCACATATAATGAAATTATCTAACAGTTTCCGACAGCTTGTACTAAAAGGGACAAAGAAGAAAATAGGAGAAAGCAACCACCGTGTTTTGATCAAGTTCAATGGCTCCGATGCCTGGATAAGACGCCGGAGACCGACAGTTTGGCATGGACTTGGAGATTACAGAGTAAGAGACATAGAAATGATGTGCGGAGGAGGAGGCGAGAGACCGCAGATGAAACTGGCATGTTCTGCTTTTTGTGTTCTTCAAATTGGCTTTTAAACTCCCTCCTGGACTTCACTTCCTCTAGACACAAGGAGTGAACAGAGTGAAATTCGTAATCTTTGAGTATTTGGATTGCTTCTAACGTTAACCACCGGACCAGGCACGTAGCTCTACATGGCACGATCTCTATAACCACTGCCTGATTTTCACACGGCGTAACTTATTTCAGGTCCATCGTTATGCTGTTTGATTTTAAAAAGCCCATCTTTAGTGAGGTTTCGGTTTAGACCAAATGTTTTATAGAGTGAGGATTGGCAAAAACGTTCGGCAGGTCCTAATCTAAAGTTAGCAGGCTCTCTACCGAGACTTGATTGAATTAACCCGATTCAAAAATAAAGATAACTAAAGATTCTAAGATTATTTCAGTTCATCTTGGTTCAAAATTAATAAATTTGATATAAATCTATTACAATCGAGTTCTTTTTAATTTTTAATTTTAAATTAAATTTATATCTTTTTTAATATTCATTTCAAACTCAAATTTGAGTTTTTTATTTTAAATTTTAAAACAATTAGATTAAGCTATTATAAGACGATGCTATTTTGTATTTATAATAAAATGACGTCATTTATATATTGATGAATAGTTATTTTCGAGCTGATATGACCTTGAATTCAGGCTGAATAAACTCGATAAAACTTTGTACTAGAATTAGGTTTAAAAACTAAATATTCCACACCTAATTAGACTTTCATTTATAAATTGATTAATAATTATTTTCGAGCCGATACGACATTGAGTTCGGGCTGAATAAACTCGATAAAACTTCGTACTAGAATTAGGTTTGAAAATTAATTATTCCACGCCTAATTGGACTTTCAATTAAGTTCAAACCATAGAAAAGATGGGATATGACTAAGTCACATTCCAGACCGTTACCGTCTCTGAACAGAATGAGGCACTTGCTCCCACAAACAGTGGAGAAAGTCAACAACGTAGGTGGCGTTGAATGTTGAACATTAGTTACCGGAAGCAATATAATAAGCTTTCTACTAGAGAACACCGTTTTTTGTGGGGGAAGGGGAGTAAGTGAGGGACTGAAGTAAAGATGAACAAAGTTTGAAAATGACATACCACCAAACAGACATAATTAGAGGGCACATGTGAGGAATGACAATGATGTTGAATTGGGGTCTCAATGCCCCTATGGAATTGGACACAGTTTTGTCCTTTGAAATGAATGTGGGTGATTACTACAGTACTTCTTCTTCTTCTTCTTCCACAAAAACGTGGAATCCAAGGCTAAGGGATGAGCCTAAGCCAACCCCTCATGCTTTTCCCTTAGGCTTTTTGTGGACACTTTTCCTTTCCGGGGTTCGACCCTTTTTTGCTTTGCTTGTAGTTGACACAAGGACACCGATAAGTTCTGAAGAAGGAACTACGTAGAAATGACTTTCGCAAGTCTTTGTATAGTTTATAGTAACTGAAATGGGCATTACTATATGTACTGAATCTCAACTTTGGTTGCCCAATTCTAATTCAAGCACATGAACCTTGACCTGATTAGGACTCTTGAATATTTACCTTTACTATACATGTTCTTCTAAAGCTGCATTGGCCATTTGGGTAAGTTACTTTCGAAAGTTCGGGAGGGGCGTGGTAGGTAATACTTAGCTCTGTTTAAACTTATAGTTTAGTTGATTGTGTCTTTTTCAAGAATTTTATAACCGAAATTGTACTTTATTGGCCTCAAGTGGTCAGAAGGTAAGATTAATAAGTTTTGATGGTAACCCTAAGATGCAGATGAGTTGGTAAGGGACTCTTCTGATTTAAGTGAGACTACAAGTTCGAATTGTCCTCATATATGTAGCCATTTAAAATTTAGGATTAGAGTTTTACCTTCTTCAAAGAACCTACCTGATTTGAGCGAGAATTAGTCTGAGTGTGGATGGCTTAAAAATGTCTTTCTATAATTGGGATCATCTTAGGACACCTCGTGAGCAATTAAAAAAAAGTTGATTTTATTCGTTTTGTATTTTGTATTTATATTTTAAATTATTAATTCATCAAATAAATTATTTATATTTAAATTATATAATTGGCAAAATATAATATGTATTCAGTATTTATTTAGTCAAAGGGTAAGTGTTGCCCGTATTTGTATATATTTAAATTAATAATTTGTCAAATTAAATATTAAAATTTAATCACATAATTTACGAAAATTACATATTTATTTATTTATTTGTTCTATTAACAAGGTCTAAACTCTTAAAATCAATGCGGGTTATCATGAGTCGTACTTTATTCAATTAGTTACTTAGAATGCATAATTTATGAGTTAATATATATTTAAAATTATTTAATACACAATATATATTATATATATGCATAATAATATATATATTATACTTAGTTTAAAATAATCAGGAAGTCAAATTTTTTCATTGTATTGATAGGATATGAACTTTATAAAATTAATACGAATTATACAAAGTCATATCAAATAAAGTTTATATTGGTATTTATGTTTATGAATATAACGTAATTTTGAAGATTTTAAGTTCAATCATAACCACTAAAGTCCTAATTTGATGGGTGGTTGTACCAAAAGTCATGGAACATGGAATGGACTCCAATTATGATAGATAAGAAGGTTTATATTTCTTTATTAAATGTCCTGCCTCAATGCATTGATTAGTCCTCGAGAGCATTATCCTCAGTGGATCACAAGACAAGCATTGATAAAATAAGAAAATGAACATCGTACATGTTTGATCAACCTTTGATCAATGATGCGATAACATATCCTATTTAAATACAAAGAATGTTCTATTCCACGTATCTTAATTCACGTTTAGGCATTAGTTAAACCGTGTTAATCTTATAGACCGAATCTTATCTTCATCGCCAACTAAGTTTTATTAAATGCATAAAGGCTTTTTGTCATTTGTATAACTTAATGATTTATTAAATTAAAAAGAAAGCAACTTTGATAAATTTTTACTGAATGTTCTTAAATCAAACTCCTACTCAAATTTGATAAAAATTTCCTAACATAAAGAAAGAACTTCATACCATTGACACCAACAAGAATAACATTTAGTAAAAATTTTGTTAATACGCGAATCCAATTCGGAGCTTAGTCACAATTAAGACTCTTCATCTCTCCTTGCGGGTGTATTTAGTGGGGATCAAATTTGAGAGTTCTTCTCATATGTCCAACCTGCGTAGTCAACCGAGCTATAACTCATAGGTTAGTAATAAGTAACTTTACCCCTGATTAGTATAAAGATTGTTTCCAAATGACTCACATGAAAAGAAAGAGAGAGATAGAGAAAAATGTGCTAATAATAAAAAAGAAGGAGAAAATTAATAAAACTAAGAAATTAATACCAAAGACTTGATACAGATAATATAGAGACTAATAAATAAATATAAATAAAGAGATTGTGATTTAAGCAATAATAACAAACATTATCTTTCCGATGTTCAAATTTCCTTATGTTTTTTTTTATCGAATCTGTCGTATAAAACTTGTCAAAAGCGGAGTATCCGAATGGTATGATTTGCAGATTATTGCATCAATTTAAAGATTTACTCAGTTCGTATTTAAAAGATAGTGACTTAGATTCCTTCTTTTTTTTTTAATTCTTAAATAACATATTTAAAATATAAATCTTTTTGCAATATTTTGCTAGAAATTTTCGGATTGATTTACTATCCGTTGAAAAGGAAATTTGTATAATCGCCGGTGCAGCCAAATTAATTAAAGCGTTAATATTTTATTAAGCAACGGTAACGTTATTTTCCTGTTCCTTAGGACCCCACAAATAACTATTTATTATTTTGAAAATGCTTTGTTATATTATTTTCTTAATAATAAATTCTTTACCACTTTTCTTGTTATCCATTTAACGATTAGATACTTTACCTCAGAATCACCCATCCAACATAGACATCGGCAGCACTAACGTCACGCGTCTGTCATGCCAACTCTTATCTTTTCCCCCTTTTGGACAATACAGTAAATAGCCAAAATGGGACACGTAGCAGTTACGGACTTTGCAGAAGGGTCTAAAGGTAAATTCATTAGTTATGAAGGATGTACTCACTGGTGATAAATTTGTCCGTCTCAGGTACGAAGAAATGGTAGCATACGGCAGAGACAATTTACAATTGTGGAGAAACGCTCATGTTGTAGACCACGCCAGCTCTGTGTTATCATATCTACGGTGATAAAGCCATGAGATCATACCATTCTCATGCTGTGGAAGCACACGTAAGATATTCTCCGTACACTAAGCAACTCTAAAACCAAAGATAAAGCACAAATTTGAAAAAACGACCCAAAAGACTGCCCAGCGCTCTCTCTCTCTTTCGCACACTCTCACCTCCGTTTCCTCCCTCAGTCTCTACTTCGCCGCTGCTACTTGGCGGCGCCGATTATACCGTATGCCTTAGATCTCTCTGAACGCCTCAACTATTTCTTGATATATCGGCTTTTTTTTTTTTCTGTTGCCGTGCATATCGTGTTTTGTTCTCATTCATTATCAGGACCTTGCATTAATAACATCTAGAGGTACCGATATTATCTTCCATTTTAATAGCTTCACTTGGTATTGCTCTCTAAAGTTTCGGTGATGTTCTAATTTTTTTCTAGAATGATCTTCGCTGTATGTTATTTTCGAGGCTCGGTGTTCTGTTGAATCGAATTTTCATTTTCAGATATCGTGTTTAATGTTAATAGTGTTTGGAGTTACCTATGGTTACTTAAGTTCTGTAGTACGCGAGATTGTTCTAGAAGATGAGTGTATTTTTTGTGGATCCTTCTTTTCTGTTCTTCATTTACCGTTTTGTAACGGTTTTTTTTTTCGGATGAAGTTTTAGACCTAGTTTTTGAAGCCGGAGCGAAAACTCTAAAATGTTTTTTTTTTCTTTTTTGAGGACTTTTTGTTCGATTTGCAGGTGTTCTTCGAATTGATTTGATTTTCTTCATGATTTTCAGTTTTAATACTCCTTGTTTCTTCATTATTTCTCTGTATCAAGTGAAGATTCCTGGATTTTGTTTCTAACTAAATGGAGACCAGCAATGACGGAGTCGTGTTAAAGAAATAGTACAATGAGCGATTTAAAGGAAAACTGAGCTCGATTTGACCTTGACAAAGCTGGATCAACTATCAAGACTTACTGATTTGTTTCAAAACCAAACAGGGAAATAAGTACGGAAGGGAAGCTGTTCATTTCCTTAGTTTTGTCCCAGTAACTTGAGATTTGATAACTACCGCATTATCATGGATGAGATGAAATGTATTCCGCACTTCTGAATGCTGAATCGGAATTTTCTTCTTTGGTTGTTGTTTAGTATTGCTAGTGTTTCCTCAGTTAATTGTGGTAATTAGGATAGTAGTGAGTTTACGGTTTAGGATGAGTTTATGTTTGCAGATCCTTCTCTTCTATTCTTTATTTACTGTTTTGTTGTGATTTTCTGTGAGGGAAATTTTTACCTGGTGTTTGGGGCTGGAAAGAAACTTCAAAAAATTCTTGAACAGTTCTTATGTGAGAAAATTTTGGTTCAAATTTTCAGGTACTCTTTTTAAGAAATTGATGAAACTGAAATAGGTTTAATTTTCTTTCGGATTTTTAGTTTTCCTCCTCTTTGTTTCTTCCTTACTTCTTTATGTCAAATGAAATACTAATGGTGAACTTATCTCAAACAAAAATTACAAGGGATCATAAATGGGAAGCTGATCTCAATTTGGCCTTTATGAGCCATCTAACAAAGCTAAATTGCACTTTCTAACCTATTCATTCTCTTACTTTAGTTAAGATGAACATATTATGAATTTCTGAGTGATCAGTGAATCAATTTTGAGGGGGCATAGTTGTAACTAAGCTTTTGCTTAGCAAAATTTGCTTCAATTTTCATAATTTTACTACCAGTAATTGAAGTTTAACACCATTTTCCTTTTGATTTTGATGCTTCAGATATACAAAATGATTGGATCATTTCTTACAAGAGGACTTGTGTATGTTAAAGATCTAATTCTGTTCTCCTCTGAATTATTGAGATTATGTTTTCAGAGGTAAATCCATCTTAATTCTGTCTCATGCAGGATGGTTTTTGGCTATGCTTATCCAGCTTACGAGTGCTATAAAACCGTCGAAAAGAATAAACCAGAAATTGAACAACTTCGTTTTTGGTGCCAATATTGGTAAACTGCATTTTGTAATTATTTTTTAATATTTTGTACTGGATATAATATTGGGTGTTAACCTGCTTTATCTTCTTTGGTTTGCAGGATTTTGGTTGCTGTTTTGACAGTTTGTGAGAGAATTGGAGATGCTTTTATTTCATGGTATGTGATCTTAGTTAAATAGAGGGTTCTATTTTGTAGTAAAATTATGAAATGCACGTTCTCATCCTGTTTCCTTTGTTGCTTTCTTGCAGGGTTCCCATGTACAGTGAAGCGAAGTTGGCATTTTTCATATACTTGTGATATCCTAAAACTAGGGTATGCGTTCATTGGCAATGAATTTTCGTTTGGATTTGATGCTGATATCTGCGGTAACTGATTCTGTAACTTTTCTTATGTCAGGGAACTACATATGTGTACGATTCCTTCTTCAGACCATATGTTTCAAAGCACGAGAATGAAATTGACCGCAACTTGTTGGAACTGAGGACAAGAGCTGGAGATATGGTGGTTTTATACTGGCAGAGGGCTGCGAGCTATGGTCAGACAAGAATTTTTGACGTTCTGCAGTATGTTGCTGCACAGTCAACTCCTAGCCCACGCCCTGCTCAGGTAGGAATATTTCAACTCAATATTTACGCAATTGTCTTTTTCCTATTGTTTCGATTATTCATGAGATTGTCTGGTTATATATTCTTGCTTGTTGGTTTGATGATCTGATTGGCTAAGTGTCCAAAGTTTGTTGTTTTGATTAAAAGCTTCAAAAAAAGTTTTTGAAAATTGACAATAGTTTTTTCATGGATTAGTTATCAGTTGCGTATGTATTTTCAAAAAACAAAAGTGCATGTTGGTTAATGTTAAGGTCTTTGCTTATGTTACATCCTTTTATCCTCAATCAAATTGTATCGATTAACTATTGGAATTATCACAGCCCCAACAGCAAGGTACTAGGGCTCGCCAAGCTCCACCCACTCCCAAACGCCAAAATTCTGTTGCATTGAACCGCCAACCGGTGTCAGCTCCACCCGATGCCGAAGAACCTTCATCTTCTGCTTCAAGCTCGTCTTCGAGCCAGCATCACATGCAGGTAGAAGAGGTAGGTCCTTCAAATGTATCTGAAACCGTGGCACCTGCCCCTGTAGCTTCTAGTGAGCCCAAAGGAAGTGCGTCGTCCGAAACTTCAACGCAGTCAACGCCTAATGAAACCGAAGAAAGGAAGATTGAAGCCCCAGCACCAGCACCAGCACCAGCTCCAGCACCAGCTCCTTCATCTTCATTAAATGAAAATGCAAATCCCCCAACAAGGCAGTCTCTACCAGAGGAAAATGGTCGGCTTACACGTGCCGGATTGAAGAAAAGAGGGAGCCAAAAGAATGCTTCTTAGCTCATTACTGTTTTTGTTTATGGAACTAGCTGTTAATGGGTAGGTGAGATCGTGATTAGAAGCGGATCTCTGTGTTACATTGATGTAAATTTGTCATCTTATTGTCTTTTTTGTCATTTCATTTGTTGCTTTTTAACTTTTTAACAGGACTCGGTGGGGGGCAGATAAAAGGTCCTGAACAAAGATTAGGTTTGTTCAAAGCGTTACGCCTGACGACAAAAGCGTTGTTTAAAAAGGTGCTTTTGCTTTCCTTGAAATCAATTAGGTGCTTGCTACTACTTAACAACTGACACTAGTGTTAGATGCACACGTTCCACTGAATGTTATTACTGACCATCCAATCGAAGTGGCACTTAACGTTTTCTTTGTAAATCATTGAAAAGTTGCGTTTACTAAAAGGTAACAATTGCGTAAAACATACGTCAAATCTAAAAAACGCCTTCACTTTAGAAAGTTAACGTTGTGGGGCTGTTTAGTGTTATTCTCACATCCCATTCTGAGATTGTTTGGATTGTGATACTGTTTCTATTTTAGTTTTAGCCTCTTTTTCTAAAGAAAAGAAATCAAAGACGAGACATGTTTAATTGATTTTTTGATTTAATTTTTATTTTTTAACTCATAATTCATAAGATTTATAAACAGTGGTTTGTTTTGGTTAGAAACAGTAGTGTTTTTGTTATTAACTAAAGAGTACCGTTGAAATTATTTGTAATGATTTTTATTTAATTAGTTAATAATGCATATTATCCGTTAAATATATTATAATATTGAGCCCGATATATCAAAATTATCTTTAAAAACAAAAACATCTTAAAAATAAATTATAAATTCATAATAAAACAAATATAATTAATTAGTTAATATATTAAAAATCAAGCCCTTGTTTGTTACTATCTAGTGCTTTATTATAAAATCAATAACTTTACTAATAAATAAATAAATAAATTTGTTTTCAATTTCTAATTAGTGTATTATTATTAGTAAAAAAACTTATTGATGTTATTTGATTAAATATATTTTTGTTTTCTTAAAAGAAGAAATCAAAATTATAAAACAAGTAAGTCCCTAGTACTTATTTATCGATTTATAATGTTTTCCTTTTTTTAAAGTAAACCATATTTATTTCCTTATCTAATTATATCTTAAATTTTTAAAAAATGAATATAATAAATCAATGAAGTAAATTATTTCATTGTATATACGGTTAAATTAAATATTATTTCATACATTTTCAAAAAAATTTAAATTCTTTTATTTTGAAAGAACTCTAATTGTAAAAAGCTTAATTATTAAAACTGATTTTAAAATTTTGAAATATAATTTAGAATTTTTTTATTTATATTAGTTTCCTATTTGTTATTCATTAATAAAAGAAGTCATTGAATTAATTAATTTAAATATAGTATAGCTTTTAATCCAATAAACAAAACTTATCTCCATAAACAAGGTGTCATAAAAAATTGATATTATTTTAACAGATAATTTTATGCTGTAACAAATAATTAAAATTTCACAAAAGAACAAAAATGACTTGTTCTTTTTACCGTAGTATATATTTTTATAACAAAATTATAATCACTTAAATTATAAAAATTATAACTATATTTTATTTTGATTAGCATTTTATTAAGATTAATTTTATAATAAAGTTAAATATATTTAATTATTTAATCTTATAAAATTAATTTTATAAAATCAATAACTTTATAAAAAATAGCCTTTTTGATGTTATTTGATTAAGTATGCTTTTGTTTTCTTAAAAGAAGAAATCAACATTATAAAAAAAAACTAAGAATCATATTTATGAAAATTATAAAGCAATGAAGTAAATTATTTTATTTTTATTTTAAAGTAAATTCTAGAGGCTTGTGATTAAATAAACACTTTCATACATTAAGAATAATTTTAATCTTTGAAAAAATTTATTTTAGAAAAACTTCAAATTTTAAAAAAAAATCCTTTTTTTTAATAAATTTTGAATTAATTAATTAATTAATTTCATGATTCATCAGCGAACATTTAACAAAACCATCACACAGTGAATAGGATAGTGTTCTGGAGCACGATTTTATCATCGTAGCTGTGTATCGTATTCGCAAGCAATTTGTATTTAACCGGGATATGGTCAAATTATCTACTTTCCTTTCCACAAAGAACCTCACAAAAATTTAAATCGATTTACAATTGAAAAATTGAAATTGTTCGCGTACCTGCACTTTTGCAAGCTCCGAAGACCAAATTCCCTTATAACGCAACCTCAAAAGCAGAGAAGGGTTACAATTTGTGGCATCGACCAATTTCTAAGATGTAAATTTTGGTACCGTTAACCCTATTAAATAGAAAATCTCTACCTACGCTACGATTTCCTTGCATATTATCCACAACTAAAGCCCAAATTTGATTTTTCTTTCTTCAGAAAAGAATGATACTAACTTTTAGAAAGGAACATCTGTCAAATCTTACCTAGTCTGCTTTTAGTTAAGCTCTATGCTCTTTTTGTTTTGCCATTCTCCAAATCTCCAATCACCCGGTAACTAATAATATTGTTAAATAGTAACTTAGAAGTGACAACTGACTACCCCCACACGTCTGAAGTTTTGACTTCCCGATCTGACAGAAACCAATAATCAGCATCAAACTGCAGTTAAATTGGGAGCAAATTTCCTCAGTTTCTCGCCATATTGTGAAAGGGAAAAAATAAACAATTTAACATTTCTAATCACGCTTACACAATGATCTGGAGGGACAATTTTCTGCACCCCACAACCCTCAGGATGAAGCGACCTCGATGATTCAGAACTGTTTCGAGCGTAATAATACAACAACATAAGCCTAATCATATCACAGAACGACAAAGTTTGTTCACATTACGGTAGTGTGTCGTGTAAAAACATCTAAAGGATTTTAAAAAAACTGCAACTCGGTATGTTTAAAAGAACTAAAATTTTATTTTTGATTAGTTCATATTTGAATTTTTAATTTAGATTTTATTTCAAACAGCTATTTATATTTTATTCATTTTTATATAAACATTTTTAAAAATAAACAAATTGTCGGTGATCATTTAAGATAGACATTAAATAATTTTTTATTTTATAAAAATAAAATATTTTACTATATAATTTATAATAAAAATGACAATTAATATCCACCAAATAATCATCATTCAACTTTTTCCATATCCGAGGCATAAGAACACTTTACCTCAGGAGATGCAAATCAATTGGTCCTCCTACAGAGCTTCTGATAATCATTCTATATCGAGCTGGAGCAGAATCCTGCTCGTGTAAGCTGTCCGCCAAAAAAGATGAATCCTGCTCGTGAAAGCTGGTCGCCAAAAAAGATCAATCCTGCTCGTGTAAAGAGCCATTAAATCGCATAGCAATAAGATATATAACGTTCTGGAAGCTCCTTCAGTCAACAGTGCATACCTCATCAGGGTCAGGAACTTGAAGGTAACAGCCAAGAGGACACTTTATTGCGATAAGAGTTGAAGTCTTCGGAAGTGAAAAGCAAAAGTGAAAATAGTCAGTGAGCTTTAGAGGTGATGAGAAAGAAAATGATGTAAAGGAATTCCCCATGAGTCATACCTGCAAAGAGGGAAGGCTGAGAATATCCTGTCTCGTGAGAAAGAGGTACCTGAAAACACGGGCTAGATAAGTAAGTCAAAAAGTTGAATTACATCAAAAACCATATAAATAGAGGGAGCATTGTAGCATTTACTTTCTATTGTGATCATCTGCACGAGTCGCCTTCAAAAGCTCTTCCTTTTCTCTGAGGGAAATTAGAAACGTCAAAGGCCAAAAGCAACCACATACATCAATAATGAACGAAATATTGTCATCACTTTAACCTGCAGAGCCAACCTTATAGCTTCATCGAGCTTGCGTTCTTCACTGTACAATCTTTGTACTTCATCCTTAATGATTATATTTCAAAAGTGAAAACAAATTTAGAAAGAAAAAAAGTTTCATTCTATCAATATCAATAATCATTAATATCATAAATATTAAAAATATTTTTATAAAAGAAAATTTTCAATTCACTAATAATCACCCAATAATAACAGAATTAATTTTAATTTAAAATAAGTTTCCATTATATACCACATATGTTATGACATAATGGTCTCCAACCATCATTTAATTGCAGTTGGTGCCACTGCCGCATTCATTGCGATACAAATTCTAATGCAATTTCAAAAATAAAAATGGACATATTAGTACCTTTAATCCAATAACACGATCATCGCACTTCTTCGGCCCCCAATCACCAAGTTCCCTATAAGACCAGTTTGGTTAATTACCAATACACCAAAACGACAGATAGTATCCAAGAAAAGGTCAAAACTCCACCTTATGTGATTTTTAGAAGTTTTCTCAATCAGTCCAATCCCTTCTAGAACATTTGTGACGTCATATATCCTCCTCTTTTGAACCTGATATCCGATAGCCAAAAAGTTCAAGCTTAGACTGTCATTCTGGAAGCCAAAATATAACGTTAACTACTGCATATGCAATTAATTTTTAAGTTGCCTTCAACAGTGCTGCAGCTTCATTCAGATCAAGGGTCCCATCTTTTGCCTCCTGAAGCAACTCGACAAATTTCTGGGTTAAGAAGCCTGTCAAAAGCAAATTATTCCCTTTAATCTTTAGGATCTTACAAGTGTCAAAAAGGTAATTTGGTAGAAACTATTTGCTATAATCTTACTTAAAGAACTATCGTATCTGCAGCCACCGCCGGAATTCAGACCATCAACAGACCTTGAAACTGAAGAAAACACTTGATAATAAACTCGGGATGCTACTAAGAGGTTCAGTTTATATTATGTTTTTAGTGTGTTACGTAATGGTATGAAAAGATTTTACCAGTATTTGATCTTTGAGCCTGTGATTTCCCATTTTCTCCAAGCTTCGGTTTCTTCTTATGCCTTAGCCTTGGACAAGACTCAGGATTAGGAAAACGATCAGCAACTACGACCATACTAACAGAAACAGGTGTCTCTTTATTGCCACGAACGTCACAAGTTGTTTCGTCATTTTTTATCTTGAATTGCAAACATCAGAACAGTTTCCGTTAAGAATGTTGAAGTTGAAGAAATGATCAATCAAACTCTGACAATCAGTTGCGGCATGCAAGAATCATACAGTAAAATATACAAAAGCCATACGTCATCCAACTTCCAAAGGCACTTCAAAGTTCAAACAAGTAAATAGTCTTTGCATCTTATGGAACTTCTAGAACATTCACTACCGTGGCAAAAGACTTGAATTGTAGTAACCTTCATATCCTCTCTTCCCACAACAACGTCTAAGGTTAGCTACTGGACACGCCTCACGATTTAATCACATGAATTTAATGCAATCTCACTGCATTTACTCATATCTATTAGAACTAACATCCTAAATTTTGCTCCATTTCTTTATTCAACATCTTAAATACGTTTAACGCCAAGCCCATACTGAAGCCAACATAATCAATCTCAAAAATCCAGCTCAGCTACATATAACCAGTTATTTCAACCACGAAAGAGCAGATAGACCTATGAAACGTCAAGCCGGTAGAAAAAGTATCAGAGCCTTTAAGGTACTGACAAAAGTTAAATCCTAACGATGCACATAATTTGAATAAAGCAAGAAAATACTATATTTATGCTGGAAAGCCAAGATACTGAGAGATACAAAATGACATGAAATAGTTAAAATCTAGTACGTATAACCATCTTAAATTACCAATCAAAGAATCCGAAATCAAAAGGAGAAATCGCGGTCATCACAATATACTATTTTTTGAAAACGCAAGAGCAAGAGATATTTACGCGGGTAATCAAAGAACGGGGAGAAATATAAGATTGATACAAAGAGAGAAAGAAGAAGAAGAAACGTGCAGTCATCTAAATATACTGATCAAAGTAACCGAATCAAAAGGAGGAACTGCGGCTATCAAAAATCAAGTTAGTCGCTAAATTTGCGCGGGAAATCCATAAACAGAAAACAGCACTACAGGATACACACAGAAACCCGAGCAATCAAAATTCAAAGAAACAATATCACATAAAGAAGCCGAAGATCAACTAAGAAAAGCGAAAGAAACCAACCGCGAGTCCACCGGAAACAGGATGCCTTCGGTCTGCTACAAATTGAGAGCCAGAGAAACCGTCAATAGACGAGCAGTGATCGCCATTACATACAACGACAGAACGATAGGAATTCATGTTCCGCGTCCCGCGAGAGAAAATCAAGGAAGGAGAAGATCGGTTTCGATTCGGATCAGAACGAGAGTGAAGTAACCGCAACTTAACTTCCGAGGGATGAGGTGTAAGAGTACAACTGATATCTCCGCCGGAGTTCACCATCATACACAGAGAGAGAAAGAGGAAGAGATCAGCAGAGTTGTGTTTGGAGGTGAATAGAAGAGTCAATTGAATTTGAAAGAAGCTTTGTGTGTAAAGTACCGCTGCAGTATAAGTCTCATTCAATATAAACTTCCCGCTTCAATCAGCAACCATTATTTATATCCGCTTCTGTTTTTTTCAATTAAAAAGAATACTTATTATACATTTAAAATTTTTCACTTCCATCATCACATGAAGCACATACATATATATATATATATATATATATACATATATATATATATATAACCGCTTCTTTTTTTAATA
>JANZLD010000002.1:965369-982628 GCA_026413575.1 Erythroxylum carthagenense | reverse complement strand
AACATTATTTTTTATTTTTAAGTTACTAAACATTCTATTATACGAAGCTCTTTTAAAAAGATTTCTTTTTTAAATGATAGTCAAGAAGACAGGTAGCTTCTTAGAAAAATTCTTCTAAAAAAAGATCTACAAAAAAAGGTCTATCAACAAAAACTCTACTAATATAAGTCCAATCAAATAAAAGTACAAGCGCCTTTTTGTTAATAGTTAATATTTATTTTTCTGTTTTATAATTTTTTTGGAAGATATCAAAATATGTCCTCGACATAAATTAGTCACGAGAGATTAAATTTTAATAATATTTACAAAAATTGAAAATAATCAAATTAAAAGAATTCTTACATATTCAACATCGCTTATCTTATTACGTGTTAAAACCTTCCTTTTCTCTATCTTCGATTTTTGGGATGTAACTAAAAACCGTATTGAAATAACTGAAAATATGCTTACGCTTCTCTCGGCGGAACGACTTGACCTCCCCCTTTCTTCTTCGAGAAAATTCCTCCTATCAGAGGAATTAATGGCTTCTTCTTCTTCTTCCTAAGAGAAGGATGTCTCTCGAGCGTTTCAACTCCTGGTGGAACCCTGACTTGAGCTACTAGAGCGGGAGGGTTCGCAAAAGTTACGTATCTCTTCCTCTGAAACTCAACTCCTTCTAACCTCGTCGGCGCTTTCACAGTAATCTTCGCCTCTTCTTCTGGTTCTGTGCGCACTTGCTTTTCGGTTTTGCGTTCCTTCAGCTGCCGGAGCTCTCGCTTTGTTCTCTCGAGTTCTTCCTTCAGAGAAGAAATGCAATCTGCCATCGCCATACTTTCTTCCTTTGCCTTTTCAAGTACTTGTTTTGTCTCTTCGAGCTCTGCTGTAATGATCCCAAACTCGGAACCAACCCGCCCATTTTCAGTTCCTTCTAGGCGCATCTAGAAAACAGAGTAAAGAAGGTCGAGTTGGAGTTTACTAAAAATTTTAAAATTAGATAATTTATTTAAATATTATTTTTATTGACATTTTATTAATATAATTAACGAAAATTCATATTTAACATAATTTTATAACTTTTGTTGCAGAATATCAATAAATATGTATTTAAATTGCAATTATTTTTATAATAAAAAATACAATAAAAGATGATATATAATTATTAAAATTATTAATTCTCGTGTGATTGGTTAATTATTTTATTTTTAATATTTTAAAAGCAATTCAAAATTTAAAAATTTTAAACACTAAACTTGTTATTTAATAATTCGTTATCCCTCTTTATTAATAACTATAAATAACAAAATAATTAATAAATTTAAAAAATTAAATTAAATTAAAGGATTAAAATAATTTTAAGTATCATGTATGAGAACATGTTGTACGTTATAGATTCTTGCTTACAAACCAAACCAGCCGCCCCGTAGGCGTAAATAGCTCAACCTCAACTAAAAAGGAGAAATTTGTGTCGCAAGTAAGCATATGTATCAGTGACAGAACAAAAGGGTTAGTACTGACAAAGAACAGAACAGAAATCGAACAATCATGTCTACCTCTCTGATCAGCACCCAAACACAAAACATAATCCTCCATAATCACAAACTACAGCAAGAATTCTGTTGAGATGCGAGATTTAAGAAAGATCAAAACCTTAAAAAGTTACCTCTTTGAGCTTATTGGCATACAGCTCTCCGGCCAGAACCTTCTCGCCGAACAACGTAACAGCTTCTTTAACAGAACGAAATGGAGGTCTTGTATCGATCTCTGATCTTTTAATGACTGTCACTCCTTCTTCGCTTTCCATGGTGGAGAAAGAGAGCTTGGAGACAAGGATGGTCTTTTAAACTGGATTTGATAGACAGGGGCCAGCTGGGACCTAAGGGAGCATAAGAAATATCACCCTTTGGGTCAGGGAAGCTTCGTTACTTCGCGTCCACTTCACTTGAATTCCGTACACTTCCAATATTTGAGCGTGAAGCTGAGGAGTTGGTGTGTCTGTTGAGTCAGAAAGGAAGGCCCAATGTTTCGGATAATGAAAGGGATTGATCAACTTAAACCATCGCATCCAAAGGCCCTTAATTTCTAATATATGTTTTAAATTTTATTATTTAAAACGAATTATTATTAATAAATATAATATAATTAACATTTATAAATTTAATGTATTTTTATTTTTGATATACCATCTTTTAGATAATTAGAGTGATAAAAACTTTTGATTAATAGGTATATAATCGTTTTTATTAGATTTTGGTTACCTTTAAACTTAGGATTTGTATTTAATATAAGAATTATATATCTTTAATTTATAATTATTTTTTTATATTACAGATGAAGTAGTTTAAATACTTTTAAGTTATAATACACACAGTTTCCCTTTTATATTTTTTACAAAGAGACTATTTTCATGACCTTGAGATCTTACGATCACAAAGAAACAATTTTAGTAAAAGCTCAACTTCAATTATTTAATTAATGTTTATAAAGTTACTGGTTAATATAAAATAATTTCATTTTGTATCCTAGACAAAAAATCTAGTAATTACTATTTTATTACAAGGGAAATGACTTTATTTTATAAAATATTTTGCAAGCATTAAATTAAATAAAATATTCTAAAACTCAAGTTAAAAGAAAATTTTGCATATTTTTATTATCAAATATGATAATTCTCTGTTACTATAAATAAATATATTAAGTTTAATGAATTACAAAATTCAAAACATTTTGTTATAAATATTAGAAATAAGGTTGCGTATCATTAGATTATTATAGATCCCAGTTTTAGTGAAATTTTTATTATTGTTATTGTTGTTTTGTTATCAATGTTAGTTATTATTTATGACCGTATTAAATTACTTAATGAAAATTAATTTATACTTATTATTTAGTAAAATCACAAAGGAAAGGATCTTTATAAAAAAATGAAGAATGGTGGAGTTTCTTGTAAATCGCACTTTAAAAGGAAAATTGCTCCCAAGGCCCCAAACGGAAACAGTTAAGTGGGAAGTTCCTCCACTCGGATGCATCGCAGACAGGGACTCAAACGGGTATACAAGTCACCACTGCCGTAGATTAAAAGTCAGATCAATCACGACTTGACTAGTCAGGCAGATCAACGGTTTAGAACTCAGATTGTCAAAACACTCGCCACTAATCGCGAGCTTATGACTTTTCCCACTTATGACTTTTCCATTCGAAAGCTCTAAACTTGTACAATGAAGAACAGTTAAAATCTGGAAAATTCATTTATACAATCCCTAATCCCTCCTTTCTGGGTTAGCCCTTTGTTTTTGATCTATCGATAAAGAGAATGGTAGGGCTTAGAATTGCTTTTAGCGAATTACTCGGGAATTTTTATTTTGATTTTGTGGTGATATCTATGAACTTTGCAGATCCGGTTCATACTTCTTCAAAACAGGCAAGGCAAGACTCGTCTTGCCAAATACTACGTTCCGCTCGAAGATTCTGAGAAGCACAAAGTAGAACACGACGTAAACGAAAATTTCCCACTTTTCCGCTCTTTTCTTCTAAATTTACAATGTTTTTTATATTGATGTTAGTGCTTTTTCTTGTATAGGTTCACCGTTTGGTGGTTAATAGAGACGCCAAGTTCACAAATTTCGTTGAGGTGGTTTCTTATTCCCCGATTGTTTCGGTTAATTACGTTAAATGATTCAAGCCCTTTGATTGATGTCCTTGATCCTTTCGAAATTGGAGTTGTGCAATCGTTATCATCAAAAGTGTTCGGTTCTTTGAAGAATGATGTGTTAAGAACCTTGTAAACATTCTTCTTGTAGTTTCGCACATACAAGATTATCTACAGACGTTATGCTGGCTTATTCTTCTCATTGTGCGTGGACATTACCGACAATGAATTGGCTTACTTAGAGTGCATCCATTTGTTTGTGGAGATATTGGATCATTTCTTCAGCAATGTTTGTGAGCTAGATCTTGTATTTAATTTTCACAAGGTTTGTCTACTTTTTCTTCTTCAAATTAGCTTAGTTTGCTCATTAATTCAATGCTTTATTCTTCCTCCTCCTATCATATGATATTGATGCTCATTTGACTAGTTGAGAGATCCTTAATTAGTATTTGGTTCCTAAATCTTTGACATAAGACTTCTAGTGGCACTGATCCTTGTGCATAATTTTTTTTTAACTGTTTCAACTATTGTTTTAGCTAATTATAGTTGCATAAACTTGTTTCCAAGATGGGAAATACTGGAGAGGTGGATATTCCGCGCTTCAGCTTTGCTTCATTCTAATGGTTCCTTTGAATGGAGTTTTCTAATTCAATTGCACGAAGTAGTAACATTCGTATAAGCTTGCATGCTTTAGTAATGGCTATCTTTGCCCTTGTGAGCAAATGCTTTTGTTATGCCGTCATTGCTTTTTAAAATCTTCAAATCTTTTTCCTCAGGTCTATTTGATTCTTGACGAATTCATTCTTGCTGGGGAGCTTCAAGAGACTAGCAAGAGGGTCAGTATCATTTGGAATCCTTGTGTTAATATCAGCTATAGATGATCAATAGAATCACGTATTACTAACGTTACCATTTGTGTTAGAAATTGAAGAAATATGTGCTTATGTTGGAACATCCTATGGCCGATGCTCTTTCACCCTCTATTTCATTCCCTAACTGTGTCATTCCTGGTTCAAACACTTCAACGTTTTGGAACCTGCTTCTAATGCTTATATTCTTGTTTGCATGCAGGCCATCATAGAGAGATTGGGAGAGTTGGAGAAACTAGAGTAGGCTTATATTTGTTTTAAGAGTGACTATATGGATTATCACATTTTTTGGTCTTTATGCCCTGTTTTTGCCAGTTCACTGTTGTGCCAGAAAAACATATGCTTTTTCTTTTCATTTCCATGTTAATTGTTGATCCATCTATATTCGTAATGTACAATTCAGGAAGATTGAAGATCTTTGAGCTGGTTGTGAAACCTTTCTTCTAGTAGTAAACAATTACTACACGAAAACATACTCCTAACATGGCCTCATCAAGCTGAACACGACTTGAATGTGATTCTCGTGGAAAGTTGATTGTAACATGGGCAAATTCAATTTTCTTTAGTATTCACTTAACTTCATATGTCAGTATAAAATATATAACAGCACTATGTTCATTTAAAAGAAGATTGAGATATTCTATGCCGGATGTAGAACAGATCACCATGGAGCATTGCCCAGCAGCTCACTTCCAGTGACTAGTCTCTTTGCGTCTAGATTTTTACCTTAGTGGTTTATTTCCTGCTTGATCATGCTCTGCAACGAGGAAATGTTTCGGCTTTTGATCCAAACCTGTTACCGTAGATGCTGATTAGAGTAACTGCAGCGGTAGCAGTCCACTGGATCGAAACCCACCTCCAGTTTCTTCATAAACAGAAGAAAGATGGTGATCTTGCTTTTTGATCCTGGCATGAGCTAATGACGAAGGAAAGGTCATAAGATGATGTTGTTGAGAGATGTTATGGTACTTGGAACTTAATACTTCAACTGGTGGTGAAGGAGAAGGTGATATAATGAATTGTGCATGTTGTGCTGTCGAATGCAACTCTTGGCTCCTTTGCCAACTCGGAAACTGAGCCATGCCCGTATAAGTTCCAACATTTCTGTATTGAGCAGACAACTGGGTGGCCCAAAGCTGTTTCTTGTGTTGCTGTTGTTGATGATGCTGTAACTGCTGCTTTGCCAAGGGCACAGTGGTTGCATGAGGACCATAGAATGAGTTTTCAAGACAAGTAGGTAGCTTCAGTTGGGCCTACAATCAATCAATCCAATTGTTTAATATGATAAACTTACAAGCAGAGATGATGAAAAAAAGTCCAGGAACGAGATTTGGGATTGGATTCGGGTTTAAATTTAAAAAAATTTGAGTTTGAAGTTGAGAAGACCCTGCCCAAACCCGGTATTTTTAGCCCAAAGTCTGAACAAGTTGGAACCTTTGGGTCTGGCCGAATCGGGAAAGGGCTTCAGAATTTAAAATTGCCACCCCTACTTACAGGGCAATCTAACAAGGAGCAGGGAGCCTACTAACAGAGGTTGGTGCAAGTTCCAAGTTCATGAAAGTGGATGGCGGTTAAACAGAAAATGCTTGTCATGTTAAACTACCGTGACTGATGACTGCTCCCTAGTTCAGGAAAACAGAAAAGACATTAATCTAATTCAGTGAATGGGCTAAAAATGAAACGTTGAAACAAACTCTTCTAACAGTCGATTGCAAGAGCAAGACCTGTTTCACAGCTGCAGCTGAATGTTGATCAGGACAAGGAGTGGAGTGTTGAGACACGGAGAATGGCGGTAAATTCGGGGGATGTCGCACCTGCACGTGCATGTAAGGATATTGGAGTTGTGTCAATGGTTCTGAACCGTTCATAGCCCTACTAAAAGTATTATTAGCTTCTGCAACGGTACCACCAGCTGACAGTGACAAGAAATTGAAACTCTGGAAAGAAAAATAGCAAAAACCGGTTAGAGCGCAGATCGCATAGTTAAAAGCCATTGAAACTGAACGCGAAGTACCTGCTTCTGAGAACTGTATGCCCCTGATGCCTGAGAAGCCTGTGGCTGATGTTTGCAAATTCTAAGGGATTGAAGAATGCCAGTTCTAGCTTCAGTAAGGTTATTCTCAGTGATCTCAGCAGCTCCATTTGATGCATTTCCCATGCTGTTTAAGTCATTTATTGTCATAAGTATGCCTTGGTTTAAAACATCATGTTGTCTGAGCTGACGGGAGTGCGATTCCAAGTCCTCCTTTCTCTCCGACATCTGCAGAAACTTGATAAACCGACTTATATGGCAATGAGTTGCACACCTTCTCCATGATGCCCTATCAGTTTTGAGCTTAACCTATAAGATTCAGATAGGTAAATGAGATGCTTGAAGAAGTAAACACTAAACTAACATATAGGTAATTGAAGACTAAACGTTAAAGAAAATGATAATTAGACTACTCGTAACTACCTTCCCCGGTGAAGAAAAATTTTGTGATGAACGAGGTCTGGTGGAGCAGATAGCAGTATCCAACCATAATGGAATTTTTGCAAAGGAGGACCTGGGAAAATAGAAATGCTTGATGAATGGAGAAAAAAAAAAGAAGATTAGAAAACTAGCGAATCAAAAGAAAGAATGAAAATTACTGTGACGAAGGACCACAACTCCTCGGACCACTCGACACTGTTGACGACAAGCCTGACCACAATACCGGACCTTCAGGTAGTGATTATCAGGTAGTCAGTAATGTTATACCACTATATACTTGATTAAGCAGTGCTATGATCGAAGTCAGAGTTGTATGCAATAGGCGATTTACCTTTCCTATCGGATTCCTCAGTTTTAATTTGTTGATCTGGTTGTTTCTCTGTGGTCTAAAAGGGTCCCCAAAAAAAAAGGAAATGGAGTTAAAAACTGCAATATCTGTCAATACAAACAATAGGCCTAGATTGGGAAATTTGTCTCACCAGCTCCAGTGCAATCTCTGGCTTTGAAATAGGTAGTAGAATCTCCAGGTCTGCGGGTTGCTTAATTGTGCTACATTATGATGCAAAATTATTACATAACAATGCAGGAAAAGGTAGGAACTTGAACCATCCAGAATCTCCTAAAACGGTAAAAGCATACCAAGTATCATGGTTAAACAGATGCAAGACGCTGAAGTCAACCGGGTCGCAAACTGACATGCCTTCCTCACACTTCGAACAACCAACCGAACTGTCTAATTCGGTCAAAAGTGCTTCACTTTTGGGCTGGTTAGGCAGTTCTTGAACACTGAATTCCTTATTGACAACTACCTCCAGCACTTCTTCTCCATCGGGATCGGGATTGGGATCTCCAGAGTCGTCACCTCTCAACATGCGATCCAAGTTGAATTCTTTGTTTACAACCACAGAATCTAAAAACCATTACGTCTGTAACACATTAAACGAAAGGGATTTGGTCAAAATTACAGAAATTTCACAGTACCTTCCAATGCTGGAATGTTCTCACTAGCCTCTGGCAAATCAGAATGCAACTCATGCAATGAGGAATCTTCCTGTTCACTCCCAATGCTGGGTCCATTGTCTAGGAACATTCCAGCCAACGCATACAAGGTCTCTACCACTTCTTCCTCATCTTTGGTAATTGGCCCACAAACACTCTGTTCAGTGTACAACACTAGGACTCAGTTATTTCTATAAAAGCAATTCTATCTTTAGGTAAAATCAAAATGCTCTATTGATAAAGAATGAAAATTGAATTTACTCAGTTCGCACTCGAAAAGTCGCCAACCGTGAATTCCCGATATAAAAGAGAAAAAAGATAAAAAGACACTAATTTTAGTATCTAAAGTTATCTGACTAACCATGTTCACTTTCCATTTCTTTACACCATCCCTCTCCAGTCTACCATTGGTTTGGTTGAGCTTCTTTGAACCATGAAAAGGTGGCAAGATGCATTCCCTAGCTCGTTTCTTCTTGGCTATAAAATTTAGTACAAATATAACTCCAGGAACTAATAAAAACCATAAACCCAAAAAACCAACTTTGGTATTTTTCAATATCTAACATCATATGAAAATAAAATAAAAAGGAAAAGAACCCATCTTTATGATTCATTAGAAAGTTTAAGTATCTCCTGAGATTAAAAATTACAAAAGATGAGAAGATATGAAAGGAAATTAACTCATTTCGAAAGTATCAACGAGGCACAAAAGCTGCAGCAACATAAAGATATGAATTGGAACTGAAAAGGAAACAAAAAGAATCTTGAGTCCACAAAAAGAGAAAAAAAAAAGCAAAAAGCAAAAAGCTTTCAGTTTTGCTTCAGTTGCAATCAAAATACTTAGCAAGAAAAAACAAAAACCACGAAACTTCACAGAAAGATCCAACTACCGTACAACCATCCATCTGAAAACCAGAGACCTCTGTAATTAACCAAAACAGAGAAGCTAAAACATTGAAAGTAAAATGGGAAGAAACAGCAAAAGTAAAGTGAGCAGACTGGAGAGAGAAGTGACAGTACTTCCATTTCCAGCAAATCACAGACCTGAACGCAGTTTACGAGGAACAGAGGGATGATCAACGCCATTGCAGTCATCAAGAAACTGCTGCAAAATGCAAATTGGAAGAAGTCGGGTTCAAACCTTTTGGAAAAAGTCGTAACAGAATAAGGAACAGTGCTTAAACCTTTCTGGGTAGCTTAAACCGCTTGTTGGTACCAACTCTACTCGTAGATGGAGCTTGCGGAGGAATCTCTTCGTCTTGATCCGAAACTCGATGACCCATTTCGCAATTCTCGTCGTAGCTCGAACTGGCTCTAGTAACTCCAATCAATCTCTTGCGTTTCTGCTTCTTCGACTTTTTCGAAGACGCAACGTCACAGCCACTACCAATCAAACCTTTTTGAAACGAAAAACAAAGAGCAAACAATGAACAACGACAACGATAACAGCAAAAACTAGCAAACGGTGCGAAGAAAACTCTTATCAACAAAGCCGATGAGGAATATACAGATAACGACAAGATGGGATTTTTTGCGTACATATTCTTTAGTTTCGGTTAAGAGCAGTGAAATTAGGGGACCAGAATATATACATGAAAAGGAGAGTGAAGTAAATTCACCATTAAGGAGCTTGGTTCCAGATTGCTTAGTCTGTCGCGAGAACCGACTCGCTCCACGCCTCACATCCCTACTTTTGTCTGCTTCTATCATCTTAATCATAACGCTTCACCTGCAGCTTGAAAGCGCCTTCTTAGGCCTAGAAAATCGATCCAAATAAGCCGAACCCAGATCTTTTTTTTTCACTCTTTCCTCAGAAAAAAAGAAAAAACCAGTGTCTCTGAATTACTACTACTTTATCTCTTTGAAAAGCTCAAGAAACCAACCCAAACAGAATCAACATTGGGAGAGATACGTACAGAAAAAAATTTCTGGCTAAGTTAGTAGCGAAATGCGTAAACGTTTAAAACCCAAAACCCATCTTAGTTATCAACTTATTTCCCAGACAACTCTCTGCTTCTCCCCATTTCTTTCTCTTTTGCACTTAAAAGTTACGGAAAGATCTCTACTTCTATGTTCTGAAGAAGCAGAAGGCGAAAAGTGAGAAGAGATCAAAAAGCAAAGACACGTAGAAGAAGAGAAAGCAATTCATTTGCTGTGTTTAGAGAATCAAGTTCTTCAAAAAAGCGTGTAAAAGAGAGAAGACAAAAAGAGACACAAAGATACACTCTCTGTGTGTATGAACTGTGAAGGACACCAAAATAAAAGAAAAGAAAAGCTAAGCTCTCCCTTCTTTCTGCGTTTTCTATTTCACCCATGAAAAACCCTTCGAAGCCTCACTTTTTTTCTCACTTCCATTATCTCCTTCAAGCTCACAGACCCCCAAAAGACGCAAATTCCGAAGCTTCTCACACCATAAACAAGAAGCTTTAATGCATCAGAAAACGGCCACCTTCATTTTATGTATAGTCTATAGACGCCACTATGTCTCAGTTCTCACGTCATTCCCTTGCCTGATCGGCGGTTCCCAGCCGTCGGATTTTCTCAAATTTAGGAACTCACACGTGTCAGCCACGTGTGACTAGGCCCACACTTATCGTCAGCATCTTTCAGCCGTTGGATCTCTCCTTCTTAACATCAACGGCCATGGTTTTAGAGCTCCCTTGAGCCCGCCACGTGGCGCATGGAGTACCATCGTACGCTTTTGAAGAGAAAATAGACTGATGTTTTCCGCCATCAAATATAAAGATATTTTATTCCCAACTGCCGCGTTCACTAGCTTTTGCTAGGGGGTGGCTGCACGCGCCACCGATTAGACCGAGAGACTGGAGGAAGTGCAAAGGACGCGCTATAACAAATGTAGAGAAAACGGAATGCTGCGTATGATTTCTCTGAGAACGAACGAACTTAAAAAATGCGCGACGTGAGCTTCTAAAAAAGGCCGCACTCCTCTCACGAGGAAAGACTGAGTTGAACTCGGCGATTAATTGGAGAGAAAGTGGCGATTATTGGTGTGAATGATGATTTGATCCTCTGCAACTGGAAGTGGCACCCATCATGAGCAATGCATGACTCTCGGCAGAATAAAGACATCAAAAAGCGGTTGGGGCTAGTTATCTGACCAGCGATGGCAGATTTGATCCGTCCAGACCCCAAGTGACGAATTAAACTCAAGTTAATCATATTTTGGGTCGAATTAAGAAGCTCGTTTAATCCTAAATGAATGGATTAAATAACTATGATTCGGTATTAATTCAATTGATTCCGTATCAAATCCGAGTTGTTTATAAAGGGTTAGATTAAATCGTAAGATGATTCGATAACTAGAAACATAAAAATATGACGTAAGCGGATAAGAGTAAAAGACACACTTTGATATTCACCAATACAATTGACTTAGTTATTAAGAGATATTTACTTTAAGGCTCACGCTACCTTTCTGTCTTTTCTAGTTGTAAGTCCTTGGCAAGGTCTTCGGACTTATAACTTGAATTTTCAGGATAGGTGTATAGAGAAAGAGCTCGTGAGACTGTCTAAAATCGTAGGGTTTGTCATGCATCTAGTATTTCTGAGCGAGGACTCTTAACTTAACTAGAGACGAGAAGAGCCGAACTTTGCAGCTTATCAGGTATTAGTAGATATGAACATAATATCAGATATATCCTTTGGTTTTATTTTATTTTATTTTATTTATTTATGTATTTATTGTAATTTTTTTACTACTCTTTAATATATATTATTCTTTTATTGTCTCATCTATATATAGGTTTACCGAAAATAATCTCTCTATTATATAAGGATAAGACTGACTATCAGATCTCTTCAGTCCCCGTTTCATTGCGGGACTTCGGACTGGGTGTGATGATTATGATTCAACTCTATTATTTCTATCTTTAATTGAAAAAAATGACAATTGAACGTCAAAATTATTATAAATAAAGGATTATTTTTAAATTTTTGATAAATTATAAAAGAAATTTATATCTTTTTACCCATTATTTATAATAAAATTCACAATCAAATTTGAAAATTTTAATTTTAAAAATGGTTAAAAATAAGAAAAACATACGTAATATTAACATAAGATATAGACTAATCAAATATCTAACTCAACTAAGCCCTTAAATAATACTAAACTAATTAGATTTGACTTAAAAAGAATAACTTAAGATAATTATAAAAAATTATTATATTAATTTGGATTTAATCGAATTGGTTTAAATTTAAGAAAATGAGATTTTTCTGAAAAGCTTAAAAATATAAATATTTTTTTCAAAAATTTTGAAGATTATAAATTTTTTCTAAAATTTCTTAAACTAAGAAATGTCTTTTTTTTTTAACGAAAGAACTCGTAGCTCCTATCTTTTGAATACACATTAGGTAAACTTTCAATAGCCTGTAAATCATGTCGACTATCTACTTCGCACTAGGCAAATCTTGTACGACAGGTTTTATTGTAAGATTGCGCATAGGAGGATTTAACAAAAGACCTTTTAGCCCCATGTCTCTTACTCCACTAACTTGACCACGCCTAAGGACATATTCTATCATTTGCTTATAAATAAATTTAATTATATTGCTCTCTTGATAAAGTAATCTATGTGAAATATAGTTTATAAATAATTACATATATTTAATTTTTTAAATAGTACAGGCTAAAAAATACGAGTTACCAATTTTTTGTTATAATAATATTTAAAAAGCTTAACTTAAATATGATAATTAATGTGATAGTCGTATGTTAATTATAAATTATAAAGTTGAGTAAAATTAAGATTTTATCTTTTTTATTCTTTTTTCTTCCTTCTTACTTCTCATGATTAGATGCAACGGTGATGCTAACACAACATTGAACTCGAAGCAAAGACTCCGATATCTTCAACATGTCCTCTTGCTATATTAAATGTTCTCTATTCTTGAACTTAGCCTGTCCCTACACGCTCTAGATAAACGTACTTGTCTTTTTAGGATAGTAAGGAGTTGGATTAGGTGGAATTCATCTTTCAAATTGGTGATTGTTTTATATTAGATTTGAGTTGTATAGCCTAAATTTAACATTTTTAAATGATATTATTTTAATTTTAAATTTATAAATTAAAACAACTCGATTTAAAAGGTTAAATTAAAATGACAATATTTTAAAATAAAAATCAAGTTGTTTATGTCACGTTGATTAGAATTGAATCTAACGTTCGAAATTTAAGTTTGATTCAAACTTAATTCATATAAATCGCTAATTGTTCGACTTAACTAAGTTGAATCTCAATTAAAATTTGAGTGAGATCAAATTATTTAAAATAATATTATTTTGTGTAGGCTGCTCACTTGGGCTACAATTCTCTCGAGTATTAGGATAAATCTTTTGTTTTGATTAACCAGTTTTTTTATATTTTATTAAATCTCGTCCATATATTTATATAAAATTTACATAAATATGTGAACAAAATTAAGTGACATAGGATTAGAATACCCTAACTGGAATAGGGTACTCCAACCCCTCATAGACTAAGTCCAACTCGAGACATAATTAATCTAAATCTAATTCAAATTTTGGATTGTTCAAATCGGGTCGGACTCTCTTACTATTTTGAATGCTTTTAAATACTCATCTTCAGGCCCAATTTGGTAGGAGATGTGATCCCATCCCATAGGAAGTCCGATCCAAAGCCCATTTTTTTCTGCAGACCAATACGACAATGACACGATACTTAATAGTAAATGAATGCTAGACGCATTTAATTGCCATGTCTCACGAGCTAAATGTGAAAGAACGATTTACGTTTCGAATATATATAAACACACAAAGCAGAGTCAGTTTCTCCAATTCGAATGATAATACATTCAAATTTTAATTTTTTACTTTGTGAGATTTTACATTAAATCTTCTCTTATTTATAAATTGTTCTCTTTATAATCCAATTCCGGCAAGCATTAGAAGCTAAGATGCTTCAGGGACACTTGTGCGATTAAATAGTACAGGTTAATTTCTTTCTTCAGTTCAGGGACACTTGTGCCTACCACCATGAGTCGTCATGTTGGCGTAGCAAGGGCAAGCATCGTAGTTCCCAGAAGTTCCCGGAGGTACACAGTCACAACGAGCACAACAAGTCCCACAGGCTCGCTTGCACAGATGTGGTCTCGACGACAATTGACACCTCGCGTCACAAGCCGCGTCGCAATCTGATATAAAAACCAGCACCCAAAAGTTTCAGTAAAGGTACTGAACAAGAAGAAGAACAAGAAGAAGAAGTCATTGAAGAGTTATGTACTGTTTCACGTCACACACCTATATTCTGTGAAAGAGGAGAAGGAGAAGGAGAAGGAGTTTCCAGGACGGTTTTGATCACCTGAAACACAAAAACAGGATCAGAACAACCACGACATGTGATGGTGCTTCTTTGTGATGTTTCTAGCTTGGAAATGGAAGCTTTACCATTTGATTAGATTCAACGAGATGGAGGACTAGGAGAAGAAATGGTAGGGCTTTCAAGAGGGCCATTGCTTCAAGTCTTGACCTTATAACTTGCAGAGATAGGTTTGGGGTAGATGGAAGGTAAGGTAAATGGTTGCTGTATTTATAACGAAGACTACATAGAAGAGAGGAAAATATTAGTACAGAGTAGGAGTAACTTCGAAAAAAAAATCAAATTTTAGTAATTATTAGCACTATTTATTATTATAAATAATAAAAAGTAATATTTAAATATAGTAAACTTTTATTACTATTAAATAACTATCAAAAATTAACTCAAAAGTGGTATATTCATAAGGTGCATTAATTATAATTCATTATTATTTCTCGTAATTATTTATAAGTGTCTAATCTTTTAAAAATTTTAATTTAGTACCAAAATTTATAAAATCTTTAATTTAGTGACTAATATTTCAAATTTTGTATAAATTATATTAAAACATTGCTTTTACTGATATAATTAATAAATGGACAACTACGTAATATTTAATAGATATGTTATTTTAATAAAAACGATATTTTGAATTAATTTATATAAAATTTGAAAATTACTCACTAAAATAAAAATTTTAAAAGTGTTTTATTAAATAAAATCTAAAAAATTAAACACTTGAATCTATTTTCTCCTTTCAAAATGATGATAACTTAAATTAAATCTAAATTTTACAACACCGGAATTTGAATTAAGATACAAAAAGATTGAAAACATAATTTATGGGAAATGATTTTTTTTAATTATTATAATGTATACTTAAAGCAATAATAATTAAGGATTTCTTCATTATTAGTATATGCAATTTCATTTACATGACAGGTAAAGGTCGTACTAGATTTGGTAGTGTAATTGAACGGCACCCTGCGTGGCGTGCACATCAATAACTTTGGGAATGATCATTTGGTACGTGTTCCTTTGGCGTGCGGTAATTTTCTATTATTAAATTTTAAATTTGGTGTTCGGTAAAATTCAATTATTAAAAAATCCAACTGTTTAAAAATTGATCAAATTTTAGTTTAATATTTAACGTTTTAATTTCATTTATATACTTAACGCTTGCGGGTATGATCTACAAAGGTGAGGTTCTACTATATGTATCCATACCAATCAAAGTGTTTGGGTTAGGTAAATTGCTTTAAAAAACTTTAGTCCTAATTATACAGTAAATAAATAATCGAATTCTTTTTATTTTAATTAAACTTTAAATAATTTTTTAATTATATTTCAAAATTTTCAATTTTTAATCAAACTTATGATAATTATTGCTGCCAATCAGTCCGCGTTTATACCTGGTCGGAGCATTTCAGAGAATATCTTGCTAGCTCAGGAGCTTGTAAAGGGTTATCGCAGGAGCACTCTTTCCCCTAGATGTGCTTTGAAAATAGATTTACAAAAAGCTTTTGACTCTGTCAGCTGGGAGTTTCTTGTTGTGGTTTTTCGGGCTTTGGGTATTCCAGATAGATTTTCTGATTGGATGATGGGATGTATCTCTGGGGCTTGGTTTTCTGTTTCTGTCAATGGTTGTTTAGAGGGTTACTTTAAGAGTCAACGGGGGCTTCGTCAAGGTGACCCCCTCTCTCCTTACTTGTTTGTCATGGCTATGGAGGTGTTATCTAGAATGTTGAATTTGGCAGCTGAGCAGGGTTTATTTCAGTATCATCCTCGAACTAAGCAAATAAAGCTGACTCATTTGTGTTTTGCGGATGATCTGCTTATTTTTGCTAAGGGTACTGTGGCGTCTGTGATTGGCATTAATTGTGTGCTTGATCTGTTCTATACCTATTCTGGTTTGAAGTTAAATCCTTCAAAAACTGAAGTTTTTTCTTCTGGTGTTCCTGTTGATGAGTTGGAAGTGATTCATGATGCTACTGGCTTTGCTTTGGGACAGTTACCAGTCAGATACTTGGGTGTTCCTCTTGTGTCTAAGAGATTGACTGAGCGTGATTGTAGCCCTCTCATTGATAATGTGAGGAAGAGGGTATCGGGCTGGGCAGCTAAGTCATTATCCTTTGCTGGTAGAGCTCAACTTATTAAATCTGTTTTGTTACATGTGCAAAGCTATTGGGTGAGACACTTTCTGTTGCCAAAGTCTGTCTTGAAGAAGATGGAGCAGATTTGTATGCGATTCCTATGGGCTGGAACTGATACTAAAACCCATTTTGCTAGGGTTAGTTGGCAACATGTCTGTTTACCAAAAGGAGAGGGTGGGTTGGGGATAAAAGATTTGTTATCTTGGAACAAAGCCTGTCTTATCCAGCAATTGTGGTATATCATCTATAAAGATGGTTCTCTATGGATTGCTTGGATTAAAGCTTATCTTCTTAAGGGTAGGGATTTGATGACTATCCCTGTTTCTAGTAGTAGCAGCTGGCATTGGAAGAAACTTTTAAGTTTGAGGATTGCAGCTGCAGGTGTTTTTCAATTTGTGGGGGGTGCCATTCTTGCTCAGAAATTGCATCTTTCGGTTATATGGAAAGTAATTAGACCCTCTGAGTGCAAAGTTGATTGGAACAGAATTGTATGGTGTCCTTTATACATCCCTCGGCATTCCTTTTTTTCCTGGCTTGCACTTTTGAATCGATTGCCTACCAAAGATCGGTTGCAAAGTTGGGGTTTGGTGAATGAAGTAAAGTGTGTGACTTGCTCCGATGGAAGTGAGTCACGAGATCACTTGTTTATGGGTTGTTCTTATGCACATATCATTTGGAAGGAATTGTTGTTTGCATGTGGTATTAGCAGGTCTCCTACTGATTGGTTGTCTGAGTTTACGTGGCTCATTCGTTATGGCAAAGGTACAACTTTGCGCAGTGTTTTGCTTAGGCTGTCTTG
>JANZLD010000002.1:934817-957165 GCA_026413575.1 Erythroxylum carthagenense | reverse complement strand
TTATACATAATAATTTTCAAATTATTTATTTTAAAAAATAAATTATTTTTATTAATAATTTATTAATAAATGTTATATAAAATATTAAATAAATTTAAATCAAAATAATTTTTTTTAAGTTTTATTTAATTTATAATTATTATTAGTAATAAAAATATTTATTTGTTAAAAAATTCAAAATTCATAATAAATATAGAAATTGAAGTAAATAAAATAACTAATTAAAAAACTTTAAAAAAAGAGGAGGAAGGAGAGGTGAGAGGGACGGGGAGTTTAAAATTATTTGAAAATTTTACAAAAAGTTCCTCTATTTTTTAAAATTTCTGATATCAATTGATATTTTGAGTATTAGCCAGTATCGATCGATACTATCCAAAAAAAGTCAGTATTAATCAGTATTTAAATTCAGTACAACTGACCCTCTGTTTCATTTCAATTTTGATCCAATATGGTAAGTACCGGTTGGTACAAAATGATATCCTATTTTTTGCATTTTTTAATATAATTTTCATTTCCTTTTATTGGGTGGACAATGAAATATCAAACTAAATTGTGGATAAATATGTACATAGTTTTTTTGTGTGTGTTTTTCATGGATAGTTTAGTACAATGGAAAAAAATTATATTATACCTGTATTTTACAGGACCTGTCTTTGTGCAGAATACTTAATTAATATAATTTACAAATTATTGCGTTAATCTAAAAATTTATGCCATGCGTATCTAAAAAATTGTTGTTGTGAGTTCCTCGGCTTAAAAAACAAAACGTTTTGGCTCCACCAAACTATTAAATTATGTATTCCAAAACCGCAGCCAAGCGTAATTTTACAGTCCACAAACTACCGTAATCAGAAACAGAAATATGGTCTAAATGCTATACTGGACGTTCCATACAAACTCAAGAAGCAAGCAAGCAAGCAGCTGCCCTGCCCTTCAAGCTACCTGTTGCTAGTTTTTGCACAATGTATTAGCTTACACAACTCCTGATGGGAGACGCAGAACTAATTGTCCACCAACAACACTGCAAGCAACCAGATTGCCCTTATAAAAGACCTTAACGAAACAATGTTAGTTAGCAAATCCCTTAATGTTCATTTGAGTATCTCACCTCTTGATGTAGTAGTAGCAAAAATCAGCAAGAATGAAAGTTTGAACGATTTCGGAAATGAGAACCATAGATGGCCACAATCCGTAACCCAGCGCTGTCAGCAGGCGCCCTCGAGTGTCCAGTACCTATACAAATGAAAGATGGTACTAAATTTTAAACCAGCTTCAAACAATCTAACTAGTTCAAGACACTAATCAATTTCAGGGTTGAATTCGAAATGGTTCAAGACCGTAATTGTTCCAAGTATTGAAACTGAGGTCTATCGCGCAAACTCCTATTATCTCCCCATTCTTTTATTTTCTTCTTGGATAGGTTGGATAGGAAGGGAGTGATGGGGAGGGAAACAAAATTTTATTAACTTGTCAAATTACTGTAGTGCATGAAGAACTACTATGAACAAGTCACAACATTTTTATTTCTCAATGACTTTTCAAATAGAGTCCTAAATCATAAATTGAACTCGAATTTAAAGCTGCAGTATCATTCAAACCTGGAGGACCCAGTGTGCGCAACTCAAGAACCTTGCAACTCCAAGCGCAAAGACATAATGTGCCGTAAACGGTTCAACAATCTGAAAAGAAGGCAAGTGAAAGATGAGTGTAATTTTAGTTGCATAAAGCCAAATACTTATCAAAGGTAAACCCATAATTTCAGAAAAGAAGGCACTATGTTTCAGGAAATTAAGCAAAACTATTTGTGATGAGGTTATAAAGCTTATGCCATGATGAACCAACCCAATGAGAAAGCTGACAGTTCATTTTCGATTGTACCTTTGTGTTCTGCATGACCCGTAGCTGAGGTAAAACCGAAACAGCTTCAAGGTAAACACAGAAAGCCCAGCAGATCCTGTTAACTAAGTTATGTGCTGTTGATGGATGAATAATTAAAGACAGCACAGCACAAGGAACTACCTGTAATGAGAATCTATACGAGTCAAAACAAACTGTGATGACACAAAAGAAGAAAAGAAAACAAATATGCTGCAGACTAAGTGGAGCTGTTCTTTTGACAGATTCAATCTCCAGTCTTCTTTAGAGGATCTCTTAGAATTGGTATCAGCAGTATTGTGGATCGGATACAGGTTCTTAGTCCGTTGTGAGCTAAACACTTAAATTTGTACCAACATAGAAGCTCAGAGAATGTACTGGAGATGTTACAGCCCATAAGATATTAATCTGCTAATAAATCATTCAATGGCAGTTCGCTTCCTTGTTTGTAGCCAAAGCAGATTCAGAAATCTTCCAATCCAAATGGAATACATCCCAGGATTTCGAAAAGGGACTTCTAGGATGCCAGGAAAAAGATACTTAGCATGCGACTAACTCCTATAAAGTTAATCAAATACGTGTTGAAATGACCAGATCCAACCAACAGGCAGCCACATATACACATAATAATGATTAAAGATATGTTCTCCATAATTCTATCAAATAAAGATTAATAAGGACATATACAAACACCAATAAGACAGAAGACACAGAAACAGAGAAGCTTCCGACTTTGAGAATACGATGAAGTGTTGACTAAGTCGAGAAAAATGAAGTACTAAAACATGTAATGTTTTGACCAGAATATGAAAATCAGAACACTTGCCAGTAAATAAATTGCAAAGTTGTCTTTGTCCTCCATGTAACTAGACCTCAATCTGAAGCGAATCATGTATATAACCCAAAGAGTTGTCAGCAATGTAGCTGAATCAAGTAGGGTGTGGATATCATATTCCATCACAAAACTGCAATAGAGTCTAACAGCTAAAAATAAGGCTGTTAGCTCCTGTGATTTCAGGGAAAGTCCTGCAAGGAACGAAACAAAAGACAGCTCGGGTAAAGTTTATAGATTTAGAAGATTTCTTCTCACAATCTAGACGAAAAACAACCAAACGTCTACAGCTTTCCCAGAAAACACATACAGCTTTTCAAACTATTTACATCAATTGCAACAGAACAGAAAACCAGGGATATTTGTTATCTCAAACAAGAATAACATAAATTAGAAATTTAACGTAGACCCAACATATAAATCTGACAATTGAGGACAACCCATCAGGCCAAACCCGGAAACCCAGCTAATATAAGACATCCTAGGACAGAACATTGAAGTGGGAAAATGGAAAAGCGAGAGGTGGTAAAACAGATCATGAGATGTACCAGCACAAGTCTTCTCCTTGGTAAGCTTATATATGAGGACGGAGATTCCGATGGCGTGAACAGCCTCAGCAGCAACAAATAGATTGTCGTGATCGTGAACCACAATACGAAGAAACACCAGAGACGTCATACCAGAAATCACCGCCAAAAACGCCTTGATTTTCGGCGGTTGCCTCCTCACCCATGTCGCCACGGCTTGAATCGGCCTTTTCGAACCTTTCATTTTGCTTCTCAACTCTATCTCTCACCTCTCGTACTTTCAGTTACAATGGCTGGTTCAATGATCGGGTCTAGGTTGTGTTGTTCGTCGACTTTTTGGATCCGCCGGTGATTGTCTGAAAATGAAAGTGCAAAACAAAATTCATGCGAAACGAAGAACCTCGTTAAAAACAGTTATATGTTGGGGACACGTGGTAGTTCAACTGAGCTTGGTGGGAAGGTGGGAATTTGGATGGCCATGGTCCTCATGGATATTATAATTTATAGGATGAGGCTGCTCAACCACTACAATTTACTAATTTAGTGATAGTTCCAACCTTTGGAAGTTAAAAAATCGGGTTTTAATCTTGGACCGCAATAAAATTAATAAAATTTAATAAAATTTAAAATATATTTAAAGTTATTGTACTTATTTATTAAAATTTTAAATTTTAATTAAAAATTAATTAATTTATTTTAGTTTATAAGAACATATTAATTTTGACTGATTAAGTAATAAATTAGTCAAATTTTAACAACAAAAGTTATTGAAATAAATTAAATCAAAAAATTATGAATTGAATTAAATATTAGTCGATTTACAAATTTTAGAGTTGAATTCTCCGTATTAAATAGATATTTCAATCATTAAATAATTGTTGCTGGAAAATGATATTTTTAATGCCATTTGTTTTTCTTAAATTTTTTGGTTTTGATTCAAAATAAAAAGTAAAATTACATTTTTAATAAGTTAGTTTAGATTTATTTGAATTGAATTGAATAAAAACTTTTAAAATTTAAAAATTTAAAACTCTATAAATTAAAAAATTTTGAAACTAAATCTAAATTCGATCAATTATTATTTTTAATGTTAATAAACCTTTAAATATATTTTAAATATTTAGAATAAAATCAAGCAACTAATAAAGACTTGAGTATAGATTTAAAGGATTAAAAATGTTTTAATATTTAAAACCAAATTTTTTATTTAGTTTAATGTAATGAAACCAAAGAAAAAAAAAGAATTAATTAGATTCCTTCTGCTTATGGATGGCAATTAGGTGAAACTCGACCTAGCTGGAAGTCAACTAGTTAGACTTGGGTTAGCTTGACTTTAAGCTAAAAGGGGTCGGGTCAACTCAACCTTCCCCTTAAAATGGTGCGATTTTGTCAAAATACAATGTCATTTTGTTTTTTTTTTCTAAAAAGATGTAAAATTTAGGCTAAGATTACCCGGGCTATCTGTAATTTGATCCGACCTAAACTTGACCCGACCCATTTTCATTTCGGCTGAACCTGGCCAGCTCGTTATCATCTTTACTTGTGCTATATTTTGTTAATTTTATTTATTTATAATTGAGCGGAAAGTTTGTTTATTAAACTGCTTAACGTGCGGGCCGTTTTCATAAAACGGTTTGCCGTTGAAATTAAAGGCCAATTGACAGACACGGCTATATTGGAAGTGTATTTTGTTGGTATGTAATAAATCTTCATAAAATTAATTTTATTTTAGTATATAATACAATACTAAGAATTTTTTAAATTCAAGAAACTCCAAACCAAACAACTCTATTGAAAGTTTTAGTGTACGTTTAGATCGGCTTATATCAACACAACTTTTATTAGTAAATCTTTTATTTGTAAATTTTTTTTAAGAAAAACTTTTCAAAAAAGTTAGCTGATTGTTTGACTATCATTTTTTTAAAGAGCTTTATGTAATAGACTATTTGGAAACATAAAAATTAAAAATATTTTTAATTTTAATTATATTTATTTTATAATAAAAATTATTTATGTATATAAAAATTATTTAAAGTATTAAACAATATACAAAGTATAATATATTAATTATTATATAATTTTAAATTATATAAAACATAAATGAAAATATATTTAACCAAATCTTTTATATGGATTATAATATCAGTAAATCTAATATTAAAAATAAATATAAAAATATAAAAATTCAAATAATATTATATAATTTTTAAAATAAACATAAAGATGAGTTTGTAGATATTGTGAGAATTATATATAAATCATAAGAGTAAAATAGGCTAAAAAATAGATTCATTAATTTATTTAAAAAATCAACTGAAAAAGTTTTTTAAAAAAACTCTAAATTTGAACTTTTAAAAAAATTATGCCAAAAATATTATATTTACTAAAAAATACCATTTTTTTAATAGTCGAACACTTTTTTTTTTCTCATTATTTTTACACGGCATAGCCCGTTTTAATTCAAATACTAGAGAGAGCCAACTTCCCTGATCTACTTACATATAACAAGTAGTCAAGTACTGTACAATCAACCGTTGAAAGTCCCTTTACCATCTGCAGCTGCTCTCTTAAACGCTACTTCCGAATACTGAAAACTGTGAATCTTCTTCCTCGAGCTACTTCTTTTACCAGTTGAGGAGCTTCAAGCTTATCAATGGAGTCTTACACAAGTAAATGCATGCAAGGAAGGAACAGACATCCAAAACTCCGTCTTTTTTTTTTTTTTTTTTGTTTCTTAGGTTCTCCAAAGCTCCTTCTGATTTTGTCAGATGATGCCGTTTAGATTTTGTAGTTAGACAGACCATGTCGGGATGAAAATAATCTTATCTTATACATTCATGGCTTAGAAACATCTCATCAGATCATTTTCAGGAACTTTTAGGCTGTAACTAGAACTGTATCATCAGTTCAACACTCTTGAAAAGAACGGAAAATTTGACAACAAAAGATGAGTTGGAAAACTCTGAAACTGCAATTAAGATAAGCCCTGAACAGAAAAAGAAACATAACCAACACTCGCGGAAGAACACATGATTAGACTACTGTTTAGACACGACAGGCTCTAAGCAGGTCGCCGGACAATTGGAGACCACATGGCTTGAAACGACGGCTGGTAAGAAACCAACACCAAGAGTACCACCACCAACACCGCCACGCCCCAAGGCAAGTCCCGGGATCGATTATCCGACCCATACTGAGCTTTCGTGTTATGGAAGAAGAAGCTTTCGCAATTGTAAGTGAACTGCGCGACGAGGATGAGTAACACAGGCAAGAACAAGAGAAATATCTTGAAGCTGACTACGGAGTTGTGCATCTGGTTCTTCAATGTGAAGTAAGTTGAAGCATGCAGGAGGATGAAGATGATCAAGAATATGGCAAGCAAAGGCAAAGGAGGTGGAGACACTGAAGCTAGTGTGCGCTCTCCCCAACCTTGCTTCCATGCCGGACCTCTTCTTTCTCTCAGAAACCACCCCATATTCTCTTGTTCCTCAACTCTGGGCATGTACAGGTACATAAGCTAGAGCTTGAGAGGCTGCTTTAGCATAAATTCTGAGATTTTGATTCTATCCATAACCGACCCATCTTTTGAATTGATGCCAAAATCATTTGTTTAGGGGAAAATGGAATATATTCTCGTTTCTTGCATGGATTGGAGAGCCTAAACGGAAGATTTTGGGCTTCTCTTGGGAGCGATAAGAATGACAAAGGCATAGATCGCTAGTTAATCACAATCTTACACGTCGTGCAGATACTCTTTCTCATCTTTTCCTGACAGGTGTCTAGACAAGTGTCAAGCATTCAGAGATACATTCACGGTGTTCACGTCACAAATCCTCGGAAGGAAAGCATATCTTTGTCACAAGACAAAACACAATGAAAAATTGAAAACAAAACAGATTAGGTTCAGTTTTATTATGTTTATTAAATATTCGAATTCGATTGCATTAAAAATTAATTTCTGTAAAATTCCTTAAATTATTATAGTTAATATATCAAATTTAAAAGTAAGTTTTTTTAAAAATCAAAATCAAAATATTCATATTCATATTTTCATTTTTATTTTTAATATTAATATAGCCATAAAAATAAGTATCATAAATTAAAATTTATTCATCTTAAGAATTTAATTTTAATCTAATTAAATGAATATATTTTATATTATTTTTTTAAACTTTTAATTAATTATGAGAGAGTAAAAAATTTATTATTTTTTAAAAGATTTAAATTTAGTATAGATTTTATATTCTCTTACAAGTAAAAATTAATTTTTTTAAAATTTTAATTCCAAAATTCAAATATTCAAATAAAATAAAATATTAATAATCACTAAACTCGAACTAGAGAAAAGATAAAAGCTAATTCGCACACCATAGGATTTCTTCATTACGTTAGAGCAGAAAACTTGGAACACTCCAAACGTTTGGAACATCGAAACCTCAAAGTACCTGCACGAAATGGTTTTTTTTTTCTTTCTGAAATTGGAACCTCACGACAACTAACTATGGTTTTAGTTCTACTTCGACATTCTCGGATTCTTTATTGTAGATTTTACTAGAAATTCAGCTTGTGAACGGTCAAAATGGCATCCGAGGACGCAAAGCCTTTGAAGAAAGAGATGGCGGCGGCGGCGGCGGCGGCGGCGGTAAAGAAAAGCTTGAGTTCAGTTCTTGAAGCTCGAAAGAAAAACCCGACAGATGTGGGTACTTTGACCACCAAATCTCGTCCCAAAGAGGCTAAAGTCAAGAGAGAAGATGACGAGGACGACGAAGATGAAGACTTTAACATACCAGTTAAGGGTAAGGTAAGCTTCGCATAAGTTTTAGTGAGGTTTGTTCTAAAATTAATTTACAATAAGTGGAGTAGCTTGTTATTCTTTTTTTCTATCTTTTTAAATATGAAACATTTATATGTAAATATTTTCAACATTTCCCTTCAAATATAATCGAGACCGGATATTATCACTTGAAATAAACACAATAATAACTAGATTAAGTTGCTTTAATAATCCAAATTAAATTTACTTTAATATCATATGAAAATTATAATAAGCTTATTGGCTAGTATAAAAAAAAGTTAAATTATACACAAATTTAAGTGAAATTTCGTTTTAAAATTATCTGAAAATTAACCCATCGGACTTGAATGTTAGTGTTATTTCTCTTTTTTTGTTTTTCTAATATAGGACATTCACGTGCGTTATTTTCAGCAGATTCGAACCAAGCCCAACCCAGAAAGGTCAAGAAAGAAAAGAATGTTGGTGACGATGAGGACGATGATGACATACGACTGACCAAAAGAAGTTCTGCTACTAACGATAGTAAGGTATTTTCTGATGGGATGTTTTTTGAACTTGACATAGAGATGATTGGTGTTAATTTTCTTTTTTTCCTTCTCATATATTATTTTTGATTTCATGGATTGGTTTGAGCTGAAGGAATTGAATAGGAAGAAGAAGAAGCGAAAGGAGGAAGAGAAGAAGAAGGTGTCTATGGTGGCAAATGAGCTGAATGGCAAGGATAATAGAAAAAGGGAAAAGAAGGTCCATGATTTGCCAGGACAGAAACGAGACACTCCAGAGGAGATAATGTGATTGGCCAATTCTGCATTGAAATTGCCCTTTAACTCCAATTATATGTGAAGTGTTGCATTTCTGTGATTGTTGAGAGACCCGTTGAGGATTTTCTACGAGACATTGTATAAGCACGTGTCAAACATTGAGATGGCTCAGATATGGTGAGTCTTATGTTGCAATAAATGTGATATATCAATAATGTCACTCCGTCTTCCTATTGGTTTGCTTTCTTTATAGTGAAGCTTCAAATTATGAAGGGGCCATATTCTTCCCGTTTGTGGCATCAAACAATCATCTATTAGGCATCTTGTATTTGCAGCATCTGGCTAGTGCAGTGAGTAGTTCAGGATCTTTTTGCAATCTTCCATGTTGTCCATGAAGGCTTAATGGTGGTATAATTAAGTTTACTCAAGAGTCAAGTCAAAAGTTGTATTTGTTATGAAGAAATTGGTATTTCATTCCACACCCCATCATGATAGAAAAGATAACCTGTCTGCATAATCAACTTTTATCAGTCTTTGGTGAGATGAGACCATCTTAGTCCCAAACCCATCTTTTGTCATATGTAATTATAGTTTATATTATCCAGAGTTGAAGTACAGGGAAAAACTAGGTTCATGTTTTTGGGTGTGCCTGACAGAGTACCAGTTGAACTATGTGGATACACTGCAGTACCAATGGTTGCATTCTTGGAGTTCTTCATATATTTTGAGTTCAATTACATATATTTGACAAGCTATTAGTGTGAAAAGCTATTAAGTTAGATTCATAGGCAGTTGTTCTTTTCATTGTAAAAGCAAGTTAACCCTTCAAAACCATCTCAGAACACTTCAATTTCTCTTTTCCTATATCTTTTTTTCATGATCAAATCTCACGTAGAACCTTATATTCATTGATATTCTTCCCAAATTCATACCATACAGTTAATGCAGATTCCCATTTCCCACAAGATCTCTGTGCGTCTTTAGATGACCAATTCAGAATAGCATTATCCTGCAATCTTCCGTTATTTGTTTCTATTTACCTTCTGCATTATGGATTGTGACATGGAAGCAACTTGCGTTATAGTTTTGCATGTTGTATAACTTAATAACATTTCAAGGTCGCGTCATTTGCAGGATGATGGAATCAGGATTGCTCTCCAGGGAAGAGGCAAAGATATTACATAAGAAGAGACGGAAAAATGATCAAAATAAGCTCAGTTCTCCATTAAAAGCAATCACTCCACCTAATTGAAAGATTATTTTACTACTGCAGCAATTTCAAGTTAATTAATTAATTGGTTGTTACGGCAACTAGATGGTTCTACTTTCTTCTAGAATGTTTTGTTTCGTTTCGTGTATATATATCTATTTTCAGGTTGTTTTGGAAGAGAATAGTGAACAGAATTCTTTAGAAGATAATTATTTTTCTTTCTTCACTCTTTTATAGACGATTATTTTTTCTTCCTGTCTTGCAACTGAAACTCCATTAGAGTTCATTTTTTTTTCCAGAGCTTTCTATCATGGCATAAGAGCAAATGATGGTTTTGTGCTTGCTTGTGCGACCGTAGATTCATTGTCTCATTTTTATTTTTCTGCTCCAATGGCTGCTGATTATGTGAGGGATGAAATTGATTCTTTGCACGACTTGTCTGCATTATTGAGATCAGTGACGGAGCCAAGAATTTAAAAGAGGAGGGCCCAAATATGTAATTTTTTAAAATTTTGAAGGGCCCAGTATACCATTAAACCCCAAATAACTATATCCTTTTATATATATATATATATAATTTTTTAAGATTTTGGGGGGCCTAGTGCACCACTGGACCCCAAGTGGCTCCGTCTATGATTGAGATCATCCAAATCATTTGTTAGCCACGAAGCCTTTGGTTGACGGGAATTATGCGCACTGGTGATGCGTTGTGGAAATGTCATTATTAGCAAAGAATAAGCTTGGTTTTGTGAAGGAAACTTGTAAGAAACCAGACGATTTTTCTCTGCTACTACCTCATTGGGAGAGATGCAACAACATGATCATGTCGTGGTTACTTTATTCAGTATCCGAGGACATAGTTGAAAGCATCATCTTTGTAATTTAGCTACTGAAACCTGGATTGAGCTTCAGCAGAGGTTTGGTCAAGCCAATGGATCTCGGATCTACCAAATGGAACGTGATTTGACTCAGATAAGCCAAGTTAATCTTTGTTAGCACCCCCAAGTAATCAGCCTGCTAGTGTTGGTAATCAAGCTACTAAGCTCATCCAAACCTACATCCGTAGGGGTAAGATGAGAAAGGGGAAAAATGCCACATAGACAGGTTGTTAAGAGCTAGTTATAGAGAGAGATTGTGTATGAGAGGGTACGAGAAGGAATATAGAGGAATCTGTATAGTGGGGAGATTTATTCTTCTTCTTTTGAAAAATATAGTTATCGTATTGGCTTGGAAACTACTTTTCCAGGAGGTATTCTACTGTTGTACTTACTGATTAAGTAAATAATACAATCTCTATTGTTATTCCTATCAATTAGTGCTTTCATTGAGAGGCCAAGTAGGGAGAGATTGTATGCAAACTAGAATGGAGGCTAGAGTATCCGCAGTGAAGGCATCTCTTAAGAGACAGGAATCATCCCTTTCAACCTAAGAGGGAATGGTTAAATCACATGACACTATCCTGAAGGACCTACAGACGCAGCTTAGTACTCTTATGACTAGCGTTGAGTCGTTGGCCAAATCTCAAAATCTATTACAGTCGGAGTTGAAAGATGGGTTTTAGACTTTGATGGCAAAGAACCCGCAGAAACAGAACCTGGGTGAAGGAGAGGTTCCACCGGTATTTACCCACCATGCGCACATGTCTTCTTCAGCTAGAAATGATAAACTTGTGTACTTCACACATTCGGAAGGTGGTGACAGGCCCTAGGTGGCCTGCAGGGGTTCGGTAACCATCAACAAAATGAGCACGTTTCTTCAGCAGCTACAGAACGTGCATGGGAGGAATATAAAAATACAGCACGTCAGATCGACCTTCCTACGTTCGACGGCAATGACACATTTGCATGGGTCACGCGAGTTGAATCATATTTTATGATTCACAAAATCCCTCCTGAGTTACGTTTGCCGATGGTCTAGATTTGCATGGAGGGAGAAACACTATACTGATTTATGTCTGTACGGGAGCTTGACCCACGTATGTCATAGGAGAGGTTCAAGTGTTCCTTGTTTGAACATTATGGGGGTAAGGATGAGGGTGATCCGATATAACAATTGAAATCAGTCTCCCAGTGAGGTTCAGTGGATGAATACATTGATGAATTTGAGAGACTTGCGTCACAGATTGGTCATTTTCCAGAAGAGTGGTACATGAGTTGTTTTTTGGGTGGGTTGTGTGAAGAAATGCAAAACCGAGTTTGAAACCACAATCGCCCAACTCAAGCTCGACTGATTTCTATCGCAAGGAAAGTAGAGAGGGAACTAGTAGGTGAAGGAGTGATACGGCCACGAGAAGGAAAAATAAAACATAGAAGCTCCCACTTAAGTTTTGGGTCTTGATTTAATATTACCAGCACTCATCGTCGAGTCTCGCAATTCCATGCAGTTGGTAATAAAAAAATGAAACAAGGGAGTTACCCATCAAGAACGGAAGCACCCCTACTAAAGGTCACTGACCAGGGAACTCGAAATGGAAGGGAACGAGGAATTTGACTTATGAACAACTTATGGAGAGAAGGGCCAAAGGGTTGTCTTTCAAGTGTGGGCAGACTTTTGAACCACTCCATCGATGTCCAGATAAGGAATAAAGGTTGATTATTTAGGAAGGAGATAAATCAGTGGAGGAAGTCAATAACCAAGAAGTATCAATGGTAGAGGAACAACAAGAAGATTGGGAGTTAGTGTGCAATTAGGTGGAATTCAAGGAATTAGGAAAAGATCAATCCTCACCTCCGAGGTCTATGATTTTAATAGGTAAGTTACAAGAAATGTCTATTGTCATTATGGTGGATAGTAGGGCTAGCCATAACTTTGTGTCCAGAAGGTTGGTTCAGGCTATGAGTATTGCTGTTACTTCCACTAGAACTTTTGGTGTTAGGTTGGGGGATGGCCATCGATCATTCTCACATGGCATTTGCAAGGAGATTAAATTGGAGTTGAATAGAGAAGAGTTTAGTGTGAATACATATGTATTTGACACAGGGGGGCTGATCTAATCTTGGGTGTTGCATGGATAGAGACAATTGGGGTGGGGAAAGTTGATTGGAAGAAAATGTACATGTCATTTGATCGAAAGGGAATAGAGGTTACCCTGCAGGGAATCAATATGCATACTTCTTCTCCTCATGCACCACAACAGATCTTGCAACATCAGAAATTGGAAGTAGAGGGATTGTTGTGGTCTTTAAGAATCGGAAGAACTCTACCTGAAGAGATAGGGACCTTGAATGAGGATCAAAGAGATGATTTGGGGGCTGTCTTAGTCAAGTTTGTGTCAGTTTTCCAGGAAATAAAGGAACTTCTACCTAAGAGGGAACATGGCCATGCAATTAACTAAAAGGAAGGGGCAGGACCCGTGAACATCTGTCCATATAGACTTGCACACCATCACAAGGATGAGATTGAGAGGCAAATTCGGAAATTACTAGAGGCTGGAGTTATAAGGCCAAATATCAACCCTTTTTCTAGTTCGGTTATTCTTGTTAAAAAGAAGGATGCATCATGGCGGATGTGCGTTGACTACCGAGCTCTAAATAAGTTCACAGTTTTGTATTCCGGTCGTGGATGACTTGATGGAGGAGTTACATGGGGCTAGATATTTTTCTAAGGTGGATTTAAGGTCAGGTTTTCATCAAATCAGAGTTCGAGAGGAGGACATTTATAAAACTGGGTTCCGAACACATGAGGGGCATTATGAGTACCTAGTGATGCCTTTTGGTATCATGAATGCTCCCGCTACATTCCAATCCACCATTAACTCAATTTTTAAGCCCCTATTATGAAAGTTCGTCCTAGTTTTCTTTAACGACATTCTTATTTATAGTGCAGATTGGAATCAGCACTTGGAACATTGAACTTGTGTGTTGCAATTACTGTTGGATAACTAGCTGATGGCAAATCAGAAGAAGTGCATTTTTGCCCAATAATCAGTGGAGTACTAGGCCACATTATATCCTATAAAGGGGTAGCACTGGATCCTTCGAAGATCAAATGCATCTTGGATTGGTCGATTCCTAAGAATGTTAAAAGGTTAAGAGGATTCCTAGGACTTACGGGATACTACTGTAAGTTTGTCAAAGATTATGGGAAAATTGCCAAACCTCTTACTGATCCCACAAAGAAAGACAATTTCAGCTAGGGAAAAGAAACTCAAGTAGCATTTGAGGAGCTGAAAAAGAAGATTACCTCAGCTCTAGTCTTAGCCTTACTCCATTTCTCCAAGGAGGTTTCTCTTGAATATGATGCTTCGAAAAGAGGGTTAGGTGCAGTCCTTATCCAAGAGGGTCGTCCACTGGCATTTTTCAGCAAAGCCTTGGCTAAATCAACTCACTCTAAGTTAGTGTATGAGAAAGAGGTGATAACAGTAGTGATGGCTATTCAACATTGGAAACACTTTCTAATTGGAAGGCATTTCAAGGTCTATACTGACCATAAAAGTTTGAAGCATTTACTGGATCAACGCATTCCTTCTATAGATCAGCAGTGTTGGCAAGCAAATTTGTTGGGGCTGGATTTCGAAGTAATCTATAAACTAAGGAAGTAAAATGGGGCAGCAGACTCTCTATCAAGAGTTGAAGATGACAAATTACTGTTCTATGCGATTTCAGCTTCATTTTGGCTTGATATGGCTGTAGTAAGACGGGAGCTCAGGGAGGATTCCAAGCTAAACCCACTTATGACAGCACTCAAAGAAGATCCTACTTCTAAACCTGATTTCCACACTGGGGACGGTTTATTGTTTTATGAAAACAGATTGGTTCTCTCTCCACTTCGGTGTTAATTCCTTAATTTCTATATGAGTATCAAGCCTCACCTTCGGTAGGACATTATGGTTTCCTCAAAACCTACAAAAGGTTAGCCTGTGGACTATTTTGGTTAGGAATGAAATCTTCTATTCAGAAGTTTGTGTGGGAATGTGTCACTTGTCAGAAACATAAATACATAGTAATGTCTCCAGCTGGTCTATTGCAGCCCTTACCCATACCTCAGCTGATTTGGGAGGAGGTTTCTATGGATTTCATCACAGGGCTTCCTAAATCTCATGGTTATGAGGTGATATTGATGGCGGTTGATTGTTTATCTAAGGATGCTCATTTCTCACTTCATAAACATCCTTACATAGCTAAAATTGTGGTTGAAACATTCATTTGAGACATAGTGAGATTACATGGAGTTCCTAGCTCCATAATAAGTGATAGAGACCCACTCTTCACTAGAAATTTCTTGAAAGAGTTATTCAAGTTACAAGGGACAACATTGAAGATGAGTTCCTCTTCCTATCCTCAAACGGATGGGAAAACCGAAGTGATCAATAGGTGTCTAGAAACTTATCTTCGTTGCTTAACCTCTGAGCAACCTAAGAGCTGGTCTATTTGGTTAGCATGGGCTGAAAATTGGTATAATACGAACTACCATGTTTCTACTGGGAAAACTCCTTTTGAAGTTGTGTATGGTCATCTCCCACCTACCTTGCTACATTTCACTCAAGGAGAAACTCAAATGGAATCTGTACCTTTAGCTTTGGTGGATAGAGATGAAGCATTACGTCAACAAAGCACAACTTAGTAAGAGCACAATCTATGATGAAGAAATCAGCTGATATTCACAGAAGGGAGGTGCAATTTTAGGTAGGCAACTTGGTTTTTGTTAAACTAAGGCACTATAGACAGCTCACGGTAGTAAGGAGGATCTGTCCTAAGTTGTCAGCAAGATATTACGGGCCTTTCAAGATAATTAGGAAGGTGGGACAGGTTGCCTATAAGCTACAACTCCTTTCTTCATCCAAGGTTCATTCGATTTTTCATGTTTCTCAGCTGAAGAAGGCCTTGGGCAACCATTTAGTTGAGCACAACCTTCCTCAAGGGTTGGAGATGGATCTGGGAAACTTGGCTGAACCGAAGGTGATCATAGCTTCACGTATTTCTAAGTCCAAGGGTAGCAGCATCTTCCAGTGACTTGCACGGTAGAGAGACAAACTAGCAAAAGAGGTGACTTGGGAAGATGCAGAATTCATAAAGGGGTAAGTCCCTTCCATTCACCTTGAGGACAAGGTGCTTATTGAGGAAGAGGGAACTGTTACACCCCTTTAATGATCAGCCTACTGTGTTAGTAATCAACCCACTAAGCTCATCCAAACCTACATCCGTAGGAGTAAGATGGGGAAGGGGACAAATGCCACATAGATAGGTTGTTAAGAGTTAGTTATGGTAAGAGATTGTGTATGAGAGGGTACAGGAAGGAATATAGAGGAAACTGTATAGTAGGGAGAGGTATTCTTCTTCTTCTGGAAAATATAGCTGTTGTAGTGGCCTGGAAACTACTTTTCTAAGAGGTATTCTACAGTTGTACCTACTAATTAAGTAAATAAGACAATCTCTGTTGCTATTCCTATCAATATTTCTTGTACTGCATACTTCACCAAAATTAAACTATTATGGGATGAGCATTGTAGTTTGATTTTTACTCTAATGTGTGATTGCGACACTGATTGTGCTCTATTGAATACTATTTTTGAGATGCTCCAGTATCGCAAGCTAATGCAATTCATGATAGGCCTTAATGATGTCTATTCAACTATTATAGAAACATACTACTTATGAATCCTTTACGTAGTGTCTCTAAGGCCTATTAGTTTGTTCTTCAAGAAGAGAAACAAAGAGAGGTGCATGACCTTTCAATTATTGATACAACTTCATCTGCACTCAATTCTTTTCAAAACAAGCCATCTTCTAAGCGTGTTTATGGGGGTCCTACACAATCTAATGGTAATAAGAAAACTGGACAGTATTTTTGCGATTATTGTAGGAAGCCTGGATATAAAGTAGAAAAATGTTTTAAATTTAAAGGCTATCCTGTTGATTATAAATTTGGGAAAGGAATAAAAATTTTTGCTCAAGTGTGGGGATCTAATGTCATTGGAGGCCCTGTTGGTGACTTAGAATCTTTCATTACCAAAGGGTAGTTTCAGCAATTACTCAATCTCTTTGGCAAACATAATGTAGAATTATAATCTAATTTTTGTGTCGATGTTTCAACAGCTACTATGGCTAGTAAACCTTATTGTTTTGTTACTTTCAAAGGCTTTAAACATCCATGGATTCTTGATAATGGAGCAACATATCATATTTCCCAAATTTGGATTTGTTTAATTCTTGGATTGGACCTAATAAACTTACTACTATTTTTAAGCCTGATAAGGGTGTTGCTAAGATATTCTATTTTGGGACTGTTCAGTTAGGGCTTATCTTGTTGTAAGGAGTTTTACATGTTCCTTCTTTTGCTTCAATCTTATCTCTTTCAAAAGATTGGTCTCACAATTATCTACAAATCTAGTTTTCATTCCTCATTCTTTTGTGCTATAGGTCCCTTTGAAGAAAGACCTACTATTAGGTAAGGAAAGGCATGGGTTATACTTTGTTGATCCAGGAAAACTTAGTAACTGTCAAACTAATGTCTATGAAAGATTATTTATTACCTAAACTCTGGCACTATTGTTTGGGACATATTCCATTTACCAAACTTCAATAGGTTAATGAAATTTCTATTTCTTCTTCTTCTGACAATATTTGAAAATTTTAACCTTTGGCAAGGCAACATCGTACATCTTTTCCTAACAGCAATACAACTGCGTTTGGCATTTTTGAATTGATACTTATGGATGTGTGGGGGCCTTATAGGCATAAAACCTATAATGGATATCAATATTTTGTCACCATTGTGGATGGTTTATCTAGAGCAACCTTAACACATTTGATCTCTCATCGGAGTTTTAGCTATTTACTTAGTTGCCTTTGTTTTATGGGCACTCATTGGGTTGGTCGAAGTAAGTTTGATACTCATTCACAGACTCATGTTTTTCTTGGTTATCCAGCTAGACAAAAAGTTTATAAGGTTCTCAATTTGCAAACTAAACAAATTTTCACTTCTTATGATGTAATTTTCTATAAATGGTGTTTCCCTTTTCACCACTTTGCTTTTATGAGCAGAAATGTTCCTTTGCCTAACCATTTTGAAGATTTTGCTTCTTTCTTCTATCCTTCTGTTACTGCTGAGTCAACTCCAGGTTCTCCATTTAGTCCATCTAAATCTGCAACCTCTGCTTGTCAAGAATTCCACATTAGGCAAGTGTGAGTGCATTTAACCATTTATGATAGTATGTAAACCTCCCTTCTCAAGTCAGCTTTTGGGGGTGAGTTGGGCATCTCAATGTAGTATTAAAGCTCATTTGTTTTGATAGCTTGGGGCGGTGCCCGGTTTTGTCTCTTTGCCCAATATACCAAGTAGATATCCAGCTTTGCTTTGGGTTGGGGGGGTGTGTCAAGAATTCTACATCGAACAAGTGCGAGTGCATTCATCTATTTATAATAGTGTGCAAACCTCCCATCTCAAGCTAACTTTTGGAGGTGAGTTAGGCCTTTCAACACTACTTACAATGTCAGTTCTGGAACTTCTTTATCTCCTCCTCCTATTGTACCTTGTTAATTTGAAAGAGCTAGTCATGCCCCTATTTATTTACAAGATTATATGTGTTTTTCTTGTTGGGTTGATGCTATGCATAAAGAAATCGCAGCCCTTGAATCCAATGATATATGGGACCTTGTTCCTCTTTCCCTTGGCAAGAAAGCTATTGGATGCAAGTGGGTTTACAAAGTCAAACTAAAGGCTGATGGTTCTTTGGAAAAGTACAAGGCAATTCTTGTTATACATGGTGATAAGCAACAATTTGGAGTTGATTATTCAGAGACTTTTTTCCTAGTTGTGAAAATGGCAACCATTCAGATTGTTATAGCTTTGGCAATGTCTAAAGATTGTCCTTTATACCAATTGGATGTCAATAATGCTTTCTTGCATGGAGATTTGAACGAGGATGTCTATATACAATTGCCACAAGGGATGGATAATCTAGATAATTTGGTTTGTAAACTGAAGAAATCTCTGTACAGGCTTAAAAAAGCATCTAGACAATGGTATGCAAAGATGTCTTCAACCCTTTTATTGCTTGGTTTCACACATTCTCGATATGATTATAGTTTGTTTATCAGAAAAGAAGGCACCTCTTTCACACTTCTTGCTGTCTATACGGATGATATTTTGGTTACAGGGAATGATGAGTCTATGATGAACAACATGAAACATCATCTTGATTCTTTGTTTAACATCAAGGATTTAGAGCCAGTTCATTTCTTTTCATAGAAGGTTTTTTTCTCTCTCTTGCAACTGGAACTCTATTAAAGTTCATTTTTTTCAGAGCTTTCTATCACTAATAGTGCATGATTTGAAAATGGAAAGAAAAAGAAGCAATCATCTCCCAATTTTTCGACAAAAAAGAAGAAGACGAGCACCTCCAAAATTGCATCAAAGCCATCAAAGAAGTGGAAGATTGGAGATGGAAGTTCTAAGGATGATTCTCACAATGATTTCTTGGTTAATATGACCTTAAAGAAGCACAGAGCATCTTAAACATTCTAACCGAATCAATTTAAAAGTATTGTTGTTTTTATTAATTAGTAGGTAAGTTGCCAGCATGTTTTCAATCAATTTAGAATCTTGTCATTAATCATTTATGTTTCGCAGATATGCATTTGTGAGGATCGGTCTTTGTACTAATGATGTAAGCTAGATCAAATCGCAGCTCATTTATTAAGAGCATTTTTCATAGGGATTAGATCCTTTGTTCCGGATAATCAGTTTCTACCTTATTCTATTAAATCTCATTCAGACATTTATGTAAGATTCACACAAAGATGTGGACAAGATTAAATGACACATAGTTGGAACACCCTAACGGGAATAGGTACTCTAACCCACTTTCATGAAACTTAGCTTAAAGAAATTAATCCCTCTATAACTGTCAGACTATAACAACTAGACTAACCTAGTTACCTAGTCTTTAGTTAAGAATTGGATTTAAGTTTGGCACTAAATTGAATCGAGTCTCTGGATGGCAATGAGTAGGCTTATAGGTCAGGTTCATGCTTAGGCCTGCCCGAGGCATAACTCTTCTAAGCAAAAAGACATTGTACACTTTTAATTTTAAAAAAATATTTAAAAAATTGATGGAGCCGACCCATAGGTTAGCCCATTGCCATTCTTAATCGACTCAAGTTGGATTATAGCTCTCAATAAGCGGTCTTAACAAGTAAAGTATGATTCATCCTTCAAATTCTTAAAGATTAAAATAATATAGTTTTAAGAAGTTAATCACAAATATGTGTTTTAGGGTTCGGTTAGCCAATTTGGCCTAAAACATTATTCAAAACTTGATTAGCTTAAACTCAATTTGAAATCAAAAGTATAATTAATTTCGGGTTCAATTTTACTTGTTAATACATAATTGAACTTAAGAGCTAATACATTACGTTTAAGTCGACGTTTATCTAACATAATTCTATCATTAAATATAGGTCTTATTATCTAATAATAATTATTTCTTATTTTTCTTTTTTACTCTCAAGTTTAGATTCTCTGGACTACTTAACTTGTCCCAACCCTATTTTTGTCTTAAAACGACGTCATTTTATTTATAGACAAATCTAAAACGACGTTATTTTAAGGTTAAAATAGGTTAAGTAATTCAAAGAATCTGATGCCTTTAATATCATCGCGTATTAATTAATGATTAAAGTTTTAATTATTAAATAATGTAATTAATTTAATTTTGTATTTGATTATTAATTATTTCCTTAAAAAAATTATAACCCTTATTCTATTGATTACATATTTTAAATAACCGATGTTGATGATGTACGGACATGATTGTTGCTTATTGTCAATCAAAAAAGAGTTTTTTCCCAAAATAAATACAAAATCATAAAAAAAAGAAGAATAAGCCCCAGACGAGACCATCTCCAAAGTTGTCCCTAAAGACGCGTGTCACGCTCTCTGCTTCTGATTTTTCCTATTTGTATTATGATTAACAAAAACCCCATCTGCAAGGATTTCAGCCTTTCTCTATCACCCCGCTCCTGTAATGTATATCTTCTTGCTCTAGGCTATGAATGTGCATTAGCAAGTAGATTCGGAGAAGGAAAAAGGAAAAAAAACGCTGTTTCTCTTCTTCGTACTGTGAGGGAAACACGATGATACAGCCAATTGTCAAGACTAAAGGTGGGGACTTTGAACTTCTCTTCGATGTTACAGAGGAAGAGTTCGAAGTCGCAATCTCGTTGCGTGATTTTCATAACTACGTTGAAGCTGAAGCTCGAGGTTTGTGTCCGAAACCTGAAGTTAAGCCCGTGAATGAAGTCGTCTTTTCCTGGGGTGCTAAACGGAGGAGATCCGCTAATGAGACGCCGGTATTACAGTCACTCTCAACCTTCGCACAACCGCCGCCGCCTCCGCCACCTAAGTCTGACCAACATGACGAGGCGCCGAGCCCTTCGTCGCCGTTTTCCTTCTCTCGGAATGATTCTGTTGAGAGTAGCAAGCTATTGAAAAGAACAGCCTCCTATAAGAAGGTGGGTCATTTTGAATCCTTGGTTCTTTAATTTCTGTCTCGCGTTGTTTTGTGAGGTTTCTTGTAATGGGTTCCAATTTCTCTGGAGATTGGACAAATTGGGTTGTTTTGTCTGAAGTTACTGTCTTGTTGTTTGGAAATTTGTTTCTGTTATTTCTTTCGATACTCATGCACGCTCTACTGTTTGACAAATCTGTCCATCCGTTGACTATACTGAAGACGAAGGAAGAATTGCTGGAAATCGCTGAAAATCTGACACGGAGGAATGAATTACTTGCAAAAGTATGTTTTTCCTTTCTGGGTTTAGTTTATTTCTTCTGTTTGAATCGATCTTCCATAAGTTCCAATTTTCTTGTTTCTTGTTCTTTCCGAATCCAAACAGGAGATCCAGAGGAAGAAGCTCGATTACGAGCAGCAGAAACTGAGTAATATCTTCTTGAAAGCCAAGAAAGAGGAGGTATAATTATGTCTTCCAGTAGAGCTTTCTTATCCAATTCGATAGTACTACTAACTCGTGACGGTGATGTTCGTCTTCTTTAAGTTCTTTTTATATTTTTTTAGTAATTTTTATATTTTCCTTTTTAACTTTCAGCTTAGCTGCGCACCCATCATGTATCAAGAACCCACCGTCGTACGCCACCCAGCTCTTCTCCACAATCAATTCCAGACCCACGTACCCATCACGATGCATCATCAAGTACCGCTCGTATCTAACCAGACCGCCATGGACTCGGTACCAGACCCCCGGGGCGGGAATACGACGTCGTTCCTGAACCCGATTAGCGGACACACGGTAGAGACGGCTGCGGAGGCGGAGGCGGAGGAGGAGGAGGAGGATAGAGGTCCCAGAAGAATTCCTGATCTAAACCAACCTCTAACCGAAACTCTCTGTGATG
>JANZLD010000002.1:923389-934717 GCA_026413575.1 Erythroxylum carthagenense | reverse complement strand
ACCGAAACTCTCTGTGATGACCAGAGTTACTATCATCAGATGATGGTGGCGGCTCACAACAGACAGATAAGGATGCAGATCTGGAGGAAGAAGAAGAAGGCCAATAAATCGAACTCTTTTTGCAGATGATTATGGAAATACGTCAAGTATAGGAGTAGGAGTGTTAGGTCTAAGTCTAACTAAAAAGCTGTAATTCGGAGGAGAAACTGTTGTTTGTCTGAGATAATGTTGTTGTCCTTGCGAAGCTCCTGAGGTTGCGGGATTCTTTCGGGCTACGAAGTACGAATTGGAATTTGGAGCATCTTCTAATTGTTAGTGATATAATCTGTTTTTGGCATGTACTTATCGCTATCTTTACGTCTTTTGATATCATAATTATGATTTTATTATTTCACTCCTCCGGAATATGTTAATCCTTTAAATAATATATATCTTTTTAAAAGATTAATTATATTATACATCTCTTTTACCGGAAGAATCACAATCCTTACTTTTTAAACGCGCATTAAATAAATCTAACAGAATAGATTACAAATCAGTAATATTAAAATTTTTCTCTTAATATTTGACAAAGAATTATTGGGCCTTTTGTTATTCTTAATTTCAATTATTATGGGTTGGAAATTAACATACTTTGTTAGTTAGTTAGTTTTTTATTCATAAATTTAAATTTGAAGTAACATTAAATTTAAGAATTTAAATATGAATAAGTAAAAAATTAAAATACAAATGAATGAGTTTATAGAAGAATTGAATAAAATACGAGTAAATAATATTTTAAAAGTGTTAAAAACATATATAAAATATCACATTATAAGAGATTTTAATCTATTGAATTATTTTTAAAAAGAATCCAGGTACAAATCTATTTTTAAAGTTAATAAAATTTAAATAAGTATTTAAAGTTTTAATTTTTGTAAATTGGCTACATATATATATATATATATATATATTCCTGCTTTATGTAAGTCATTTAGAAAGACAGTCTCTACTAGTTAATAGACTTTTTCAAATTCTGCACTTCAGCGGGATTTATTTGTTATTGTAATTCTTGTAAATTGATGTGAATAAAAGCTTATTAATGTAATAACAAGATTAGGGATACTTTTTTATATTTTACGGAAATAAAAATAGTTTGTTGAATAGATGTCAAAATTCAGAGTCACCTTATAAATTTTGAATATCAATTATTTATTATTAATTTTATAAAAATATCTAAAATACCGAATGGTTTTGTTGACATCATCATTCGAATCATCTCTTAAACAACATTTCCTTCATGTGAAAACAAGCTTTCTATTAATTAAGAGTAAGGTTACATATTATTAGATCCTCAAACTCTGTTCCTTAGCAAGATATATTTGTTGTTATAATTTTTATAAATTGATGTGAATAAAAACTTATCCATGTAATAAAAGAATTAAGGGTACATTTTTATATTCTACGGAAATAAAAATAGTTAGTTAAATGAATGTCAAGAATGAGAGTCACTTCATAAATTTTGAATTTCAATTATTTATTAAAATTTTCACGAAAACATCTTAAATATCGAATGATTTTGTTGACATCGTTACCCGAATCATCTCTTAATCAGCAATTTGCAAATATAGTTTCACTAAACTTCACTTTATAGCATAAGGATGTGGTCTACTCCAATCATAGCTCTCTTATTTTGAAAATAAAGCAATACATTTAGTTATCTAAGCCGATTAAATAGACTTCTAGTCATAAAACTAAAACCGTTTTAGATTGACTTTACCTTGAAGAATAGTTATCCAAATCTTTTTAATAATTATCCAAAATTTGGTGGTGTAATAATTAATGTTGTACGGAAATAAAAATGTTTTAAAATAAAATTTATTTTGGTGAATGATAATTTAATTTAATTTATCTAATATAAATACTATACTAAAATCATAAAACCTTAAACCCTAAATCCAACTAAATAGCTTCCAACGACACGCGTCGCAGTCTTGCCCTTTGATCGATTAATGTTTAAGAGTAACAAAAGCTTCGTTCCTCTAAAACTCTCCTCTGTTCTGCTCTGTTCACATTTAGAATACAATGGTTTCTCCTTCCGCGTCCTCTTTCTCATAGTTATTAGATTGATAAAGCTATGAAGTTTTGAGAAAAATGTTAGTGGCATACTTCTCTTTGTTCTAGTACGAGATAACCGGAATGAAACAGCCACTTGTGAAGACTAAGGATGGAGATTTTGAACTTCTCTTCCAGGTTACAGAGGAGGAGTTGGAGGTAGCTACGTCGTTGCGTGATTTTCATTCTCATTTTGAAGCTAACCCTCGAGGGTTACGTCTAGAATCTGAAGATAAGTCTGAGAATGAGAAGTGTTTTCGTTGGGGTGCCACACGGCCACGGAGGAGGATGTCACTGCCGTCGTCAACAATCGCACCACAGACTCCAACTCCGCCACCGGCGCTGCTTGTTCGGTCTAGTAATTACGAAGAGAGGAGCCCTTCGTCGCTGTTAAATTTCTGTGCAGATGTTGGCCGTGAGAGATGCAGGCGTTTGACAGGAAAAGCATGTGAAGAAAAGGTAAGATGTTGTTCTTTAATTTTCTTCATACTCTTTGGTGGTTATGGAGTTTGGAGCATTTAGGTTGTTTTAAAGGCTTCCAATATATGTTTATTATATTAAAAAGTATTGGGATTATTACTATTATCATCAATCAGCTACAGTCAGGATGCGAGATTGAAAGTGCAAAGACTAATCCAAAACCAGGCGACAGACCAAGAATCGTTCTTAAAATACATCGTCCAATCGGAAAAGTTCAGAACCGTTTAGACATCTCGTATCGTCAGGGACCCGTTAAATTTAATCCGACGAGGCTCTCAGTCACATCACCGGAGACCAAAGAGTGTTCTCGGAGGAGAGGTGGCTGTGAATTGGACAAAAGCTATGAGGGAGTGGGTCCTAGTGGACTTCTTGATCTGAACAAATCTCCGGAAGATACTAACCCGAACCTGATGGATTCTATGGCGATCCAACCATTTTGTAATAAATGTTATGATCGGTTACGGACAGCTCAAGCACGACAAAAGCGGAGGCAGCTGATTCGCATGAAAAAGATGTTCAATAATAAGTTGCATTCGAGATGATTTTGACAACCTATGATTCATGGATAATATCGTTTTAGTTTGACACATACTGGTTCTTGCAGAAGAACTTATTGTTACTGAGAAATGTAGTTTGTGTCTATAATTACTAGTATGTCGTCTATTTGTAGATGCTAGACATTTCCAATAAGTTTGGAGCAAATCTGACTCTCAAAAGCTTAGCAGGCATCCTTTTATTGAAGCATATTGTAGAGTAAACCAACAATATTCTGGAAAAAAAAAAATAGTTCAGAGAGGTAACATACCTTGACATTATTAGGAAAGACACATAAGAGCAAGAAAGATGCACAATCGTCGTAACGAGTCTCCGAATACCAGCATTCGATTACTACTTAGTCCTCGAAGGCCTCTTCGACACCCTCTTCGTACTCTTGGTCGTCTGCAGTTGCGTCCTGATATTGTTGGTACTCTGCCACCAAGTCATTCATATTGCTCTCTGCTTCTGTGAATTCCATTTCGTCCATGCCTTCCCCGGTGTACCAGTGCAAGAAGGCCTTGCGGCGGAACATGGCCGTGAACTGCTCGCTCACTCTTCTGAACATCTCCTGAATTGAGGTGGAATTGCCCACAAAAGTAGATGACATCTTCAGACCTCTTGGTGGAATGTCACAAACACTAGATTTGACATTGTTAGGAATCCATTCAACGAAATATGATGAATTCTTATTCTGCACATTAATCATCTGTTCATCCACCTCCTTGGTGCTCATTGTTCCCCTAAACATGGCCGAGGCAGTTAAGTAACGGCCGTGACGAGGGTCGGCGGCACACATCATGTTCTTGGCATCCCACATCTGTTGTGTTAATTCTGGGACTGTAAGGGATATGTACTGCTGGGAGCCACGAGAAGTGAGTGGCGCAAATCCTACCATGAAGAAGTGCAGGCGGGGAAATGGGATAAGGTTCACAGCAAGCTTCCTTAGGTCAGCGTTCAGCTGTCCTGGGAACCTCAGTGAACATGTCACGCCACTCATGGTGGCTGAGATCAAATGATTCAGGTCACCAACTGCAAAATTAAGGAAGAAAGAAAGAAAGAAAAAACTATTGAGTATCTAATAGACATCTGATTTTAATGGTAGTTAGTACAAAAATCCAAGTAATAGCTCACAGCTTGGAGTGCTGAGTTTCAGAGTGCGAAAGCAGATATCATAAAGGGCTTCATTGTCGAGAACCATGCATTCATCTGCATTCTCAACCAACTGATGCACTGAAAGCGTGGCATTATATGGCTCCACAACTGTGTCTGAGACTTTTGGTGAGGGGAAAACAGAGAATGTAAGCAACATCCTATCAGGGTATTCCTCTCTGATTTTTGATATCAGAAGTGTTCCCATGCCAGATCCTGTGCCTCCTCCAAGTGAGTGGCACACCTGAAACCCTGACCAAAAAACAGCAGACACATTTGAAGGAAATTTTATGCGAACTCGAAACTTGAGTGGCTATATAGTGATCTCAAAATGGTAGGCAACTCAAAAGAATGGAAGAAGATAAGAGAACTTAGATCCAGGAAATATAGAACGTCTTCTGAATGCAAACCTTTCTCTTTCAAAATAATGGTTAAAAAATGCTAGGGATGCCCGGATCGAATAGTTGGGTGACCAATCTTGATCAATTTGATATCATTTTATTAGAAAAAACCTTGATTTAATTTCTAGTCAAATTAGTTTTGAGCTATTCGGATTATTTATTAAAATTTAAAATTTAATCAACTCGAATAAGAGTATAAGACTCAAACCATAAAAAATTCTGAGGGCAACATCAAATTTTCTTCTTTTTGTTTAATGGAACAATCATTCTGTGTCTAAATTACATAATTATGGAATGTATGATTTCCACTGCAACATTTCACCTTTTCCGACTAAATCACATTGATTTTACTTTTTCTGGGTACCTCAGGTCTACTTTTGTGCAAGCATTTATCACTTTCAGCTTCCGAATGGAACAGTGCTCTTGGGCCCATCCGACAACTATATATCTGCTCATCTTAATTAGGCATCAGAATCTCAACCCTTCACACCAGACAAAAATGGGGTCTACAACTACAGCACACACTTATCAACGTATAAGAAAATCCAAAACAAATGATTAGGTTAGGTCTCAGCACGACCCAATTATTAGGCGGTAAAAACCGGTGCGATACTACTACCAAAATTCTGATCCTACATCTTATGAACAACGTTCTTTTCCTCCATGAAGAATCTTCAAACACGTTGATTATATTAAAATGTAAGCAGATGGTTTGAGTTTGACATACAATACCTTGCAAGCAATCACAATTCTCAGCCTCCTTGCGAACGACATCAAGAACAGAGTCGATCAACTCGGCGCCTTCAGTGTAATGACCCTTGGCCCAGTTATTGCCAGCACCAGACTGACCAAAGACAAAGTTATCGGGTCGAAAGATCTGACCGTAAGGACCCGATCTGATACTATCCATGGTACCTGGTTCAAGATCCATGAGAACCGCCCTAGGCACGTATCGACCGCCGGAGGCCTCATTGTAGTACACATTGATTCTGTCTAGCTGGAGATCCGACTCTCCGTTGTACCTTCCGGTGGGGTCGACGCCGTGCTCGTCGCAGATCACTTCCCAGAACTTGGACCCGATCTGGTTCCCACATTGGCCCCCTTGAACGTGCAAGATCTCTCTCATTTTAGTTTAGATTCAAGGAAAGCTTATTTATTTATTTTTGCGGGTTAAAAGGGGTGTTTGTTTGATGGGAAAATGTGAGAGAGAGGGAGAGAGAAGTTCGTAGATGGAAACGAAAAGAGTGGGGGGACGTAACTAATAGTTACAGGAGAGGACGGAGGGAATAGGAAACATGTAAGCAGGGCTAAAATGGTAAAATAGTACATGGTGCTACTTAGAGAGAACCACCAACGCAGGGGATCGGGTATGGATGGGGTAGCGATCTTAATGCCCTGCCCGGGCCGGCCCAAGAGCGCTAGATGGCCTGTGGCCTTATAGATCGGAGCTAGTTTAATTTTGATTTTATTAGAATTCAAATTTAACCCCTCAATTCGGAAACTGATAAACTCAAATTCTTTCAAGTAAATTAAAATAACATTATTTTAAAAATAAAAAATATATTATTTTAATTTATTTAATTTCAATCAAATGATAAAAAATTAAATTAATTTAACTACTAATATTTTGAGCTAGTCAATTTTATGATTTAATTTTCAACTTTTCTGATTAATTTATTTTAATATTTTTAATATAAAAATTGATCAATTTATTAATTAATCACTTGATTTTTATAAACTAAAATAAACCGATTTAATCGATCCAATCAGTTTCAATTTTAAAATTAACTTAATCTGATTCATCATCAAGTTTAAATTTTTATTTTTCAATTCTTCCTTCTTTTTTTACCATGTGAATAGTTATGCAACTAAAAGATCTTGATTTGGATCTTTAGTTTTTCAAGTTTACACTTAGGTTGTTAAACGTGGACGTTCACAAGTACGGACAGGTGTGATTTTGGGGCATAAAACGTTGCCGTTTTCCCGTGGAAGATATTGCACCAATCTTACATGAGGCCCTTGTTGGCTAGTGAAATCCTATTTTAAACTATTACAAGGAAAACACAATTAACTCAAATTCTTTCTGGCTGGACAATTGGATCACAGTACACTTGACTGATTACAGCTGAAAGGGGCACCGGACCAGAGCACTATAAGCGAATTTTAGAGTGAAATCGGATAAGCATGGACGCAGATGAACATCCAAGACAATTTCTCTAGTGTTGAAGGTGAGATTCGTTGCAGTACCTTTTGAAGTTGAGGGATTCATCCACTAAGAAGTCACTACATAAAGAAAAGCAGTATACGAAGTGATTAAGAATTACAGTTTCCATGGCTAATGGGTTAGAAATTTAGGGACTGAACTTACAAGATCCGGTCAGCCATTTGAGGCACTTCCCATCTTGGACTCCATGGATATTCTGACTGAAACTGAGACTTGAATGGTATGCCAGTGGAATTAAAATGCTGCAATTTAATGGTTTGCATCCAGATCAGTAATAGGATTAGAACAGATATTTTTCATTTAGTTTTTTGAATGAGATCAAATTGTCTACTAATAAGCTCAACAGTAGCTAATAAACACTTAAAACAGTTTGATCTCAGCAGTAAAACAAAAATTAGATTCATTGTGGTCAATCACAGAAAGAATATATCAACTCTGCTATGACATGCAGACCATATAGCAAGCCTAATAAATCATTTGGTAGAAGCAAAATGCCAACCAACATTTACCGCAAACGGGTTATCAAAATAAATGTGATAATCCGTGATGCAACCACCTCTTCTAGGTCGGGAATAGCATTGATACACAAGAAGGTAAAAAGAGGGATAGAAGTGTTTTCAAGCAATCGTGTGATAATATGTTTTTAGTGACAGCTACATGACTAAAAGCTTATGATGACAGTAACCGCATAAGAATACATCCATAAATTTTTACAACAGAGGTAGGATAGACTAGCATCACCTGAGTACTTTGAAGCATCAGAGAAGGCTGATGTTTTGGAAACTGAGTTGGAAGGCTAAAATGTACCTGGAGTATCATATATGTTAGAATCATAGTGACCCAACAAGACAGTGGAGATTTGTGCTGTGAGCTGAAACTATCTTCAAATATACATCCAGTTGGTTAGAGAGCACTGCCATTAGGTTTACCGATTCAAAACATATAATCACAAAATAATGAAAATATAAAACCAGGCATGAACTAAAGGCCATGTAATACCAGAAATGTGAATGTTCCTGAAGCAGCCAAAAATGTAGCCTTTCTACAGAAGATCTGGCGAGAAACATGCAGTTATTGAATCTCAATAACTTAAAGATTAGAAAAACAACAGCCGAAAATGCTTACTGGATCTGCTTCTAGTGGTCTTCCAAACAGAGGTACTAAGGCCTCAATAAAACGCCTTCTTATATGAATTAATGAAACTGCTTCTAGGACCTACAGAATGAACAAAGAAAAGTGTGATACAAGCATAGATGCACATTATACAGAAACAGAATAAGCTTATGAAGGACTAACCTGTTTCTGAAGTAGTTCTTCTAGATGGGGAAGATATTCAGCCATGCACCTAAGAGGAAGGGTATAAAGAATAAAATGTGATTGATGTGTGCAATCATTGTAAACATTATAGCTGCTAAATTAAGGTCCAGCCCTTCTTTGGTGTTAAGCTAATAGTGATAAATAGCTATCGACTCCCGGGAAAGGGCAGAAGAATATGACCTGGTTATTATGAAATTTGATGTTCAAAGGCAATATGATACAGGCAACTTACATTCCATCCAACCACGTGGGAAGTTTGACATCTTCAATTGAGAATAAAGCTTTCAATTCAGCAGTGGACATTAATTTCAGACGAGGTGCTGAAGGAGCAGATGCGTACTTTCTGCCAACAGGATAGACAACCTGCACCCGTCAAAAGATCCACCCAATTATTATGACGGGGAAAAAAACAATGAGAGGGAATAGAAACCGTAACTATAAGGATCAGGCATTGAACCTGTAAGTATATCTTCTGTTCATGTCTCCATGGGCATGCATGCACCAACTTATTTATACTTGTGTCCATTAGAGGCACTGCAAATTTAACTTCCTCTGGCTACGCTAAAATTCAGGGGCATAGAAACCAACAAAAAAATTGGAAAGCAAAGTTAAATAGTCATGCAGAAATTAAGAACATATTTTGTCAACTTTACGATAGATCGAGTTCAAAGCAAAGAATACCTTCTCAGCACCAGGAGTCAAATGCATTTCAATACCCTACATTAATGTGATTAAATTTTTATTAGGACAGGAAACTGATTAACAACTTCTCTCAGTCAGACACATTTACTTGTTGCAAAAGTACAACACTTGAGGAGTAAAAATAATGAAGTTGATATAAGATACCAGTAAGATTTAATCCAACCATAAATCGCATATCATCTTGCATCAGTGATACCAAAGAAAGAATTATTACTCTAAACTTCTATATGCAACTAAAGGGACTCCATCCCCCACCCTCGACTTCTTTTGAACTCAATGGGGTCAACCACCGGAAGCTATCCAGGTTTTCAACAAAATATACATATAGTGCCAAATAATCAGAGAAAGAATCAAACAGTTCAGAACTTGTAAAAGAGGTCCAATTTTTATTTTTCCCTTTGATCAGTCCATTCTACATGCATCAAAATGAGGAAAAAGATTTACCACAGAACACTACAACTAGGGAAAAGACTATGATGCTTCAGACAAGATATAGATTGCATATACTCACACAAGAAGAAGTATGCTACAGCGTACCTCCCTAGACAAAATAGTGCTAATTTCAAACTTCACCCTATCATCATCAACTTCACCAACAAGCTTCCTCTGATGGGACCTGTATTTATCCCTGCCAAGGAAAAGCAGAATGACAACCCTAACCAGGCAATTCATTATTCATCCACCAAATCAAACTCCTAACTATTCAAACCTCAGATCCTCAACAAGCGCCAACAGCTTTGTAGGATCTTTGTTGTTCCAATCAGACAAACTATTCTTCAATGCCCTTGAATCTGCTCCATCCCCGCCCTCCACAGTATAGAACGGATGGAAATCTTCATCGTCAGGTCCAAATATAACATCAGGAGGAGCCAAAGGAAATTCTGCATTGTAAACCACATCCCCTACATTGTCCAACTCCACGATAGTCACAAACAAATGAAATAGGAAAATATTTTGGACAAACATTCACTATACCAAACAATGTCACTGACATTTGATATAGTCAAGGCAATAGGGTATAAGCAATGTAAAGCGGTCAAAGCTTCCGGAGTAATACCGACTACCTGACCACGCTTGCTCCACCTGAAAATCAAATTACCACAAAAATTCAGACCAATTAGGTTTAGAGAACGAAACCCTAATTCACAGTTTTGCTAGATTTATCTCGAGCAAAAACTATAAAATTCCTCTATCTCTCTACCATTTCTTTTGGCACGAAGCAAATGGAACTAGATTGAACTCGATTTTAATTGAATTATTAGTGAGTTTTGATAGAAGACACATTGGAGATTAAGAATCGGAGGGTCTTACCTTGATAAAGTCAGGATAGTGATTGATGAGATAGTGGAGTTGAGCGGAGATGAAAGGAGGAAATCCATCAGATGACATGACGTTTCTATACTAACCAATTTTCCGATCCTTTTGTATCTTTAAGTACGTCGCCTGTTGCCGGCAAAAGAGGTTGATTTAATCGTCGGTGATGGGATTTTACCTAATTAAGAAAGAGGTTGTCCCACTCTTCTCTCTTTCTTCCCAGTTCTTGTTCTCTTTTCCTTTCTCGCCTTCTCTCTCCTGGACGACATTGTCGTTTTGCCCGGTATTTATTTTAATATTCCCTAATTAGCCTCCCAATTTTCGATAAAAATTCAAAGTCTTAAATTTTAATATTTATATTAAAACTTTAAATTTATAAATTATATTTACTTATTTCATATATAACAAATACTGATTAAAATTTAAAGGGTTTAATTTTAACAATTTTTACGACACGAAATAAATACCAATAAAAATCAGACTGAAGCACAAAATTTGAAATGATATAATAATACACTGTCTTATTTAGTAAAGTAGTTGTTTCTAAATGACTTATACAAAGAAGAAATAAAAATAAACTAAATAATAAAACAATAAAATAAAATAATGAAAAAATTAATTAAAATGATAATAAAAATAAATAAACATATATAATAAAATGGTTGAAATAAATAAATACAAATTTATTAAATAAAATAAATAATTATTTAATTAATTTTAATTAAACAAATTAATTAATGTCAAAATTAGATAATATAAAATTACTATAATTTAATTTACATATTCATATTTAATTGAACTTGAGCTTAAAGAATTCGAACTTGAGCCGCCATTTTATTATACAAATTAACATAAGTTGAAATTTTATTTAATAAAGATCAAATTTCCGAAAAAGTATCAATAGCAATAGTGAATACCCAGGACAAACAAATTAATTATATTAAACGAACGTACTTGGCGTTGGACTTACCCTTTGGGCTTTGGGCAAGTGACTTTGGACCCACTTTTTACTGGATCTAGTTTAAGCCCGTAAATCTCTACTAGTCCACAAGCCCTTAAAAATTTTTAAAAAGTATTTTTACATTAAATTGTATAAAAATGAAATAGATC
>JANZLD010000002.1:898503-923289 GCA_026413575.1 Erythroxylum carthagenense | reverse complement strand
TATAAAAATGAAATTATTAAATTATTAAATCTCACTAACCCAAATTAGAGAGATAAACTAATTAAGTTACCTTCTCAAACACTTTGAAATAGAGATATTTTTAATAAAAATAATTAAAATTTATTACAGAAAAATATTTCGATAATGTTAAATAAGAATGATAATTGTAATTATAATCACAATATTATGGTATGAGATCGAAGTTATTACTGTTATTATTTTAATATTTTTATAATAATTCTAAAAAATAAAATATCATGCACTTTGTAAAATTTTGAAAATTATCGAGACTGTAATTATTTCTATTTTTATTAAATTCTAAAATACTCAGGTCTATAATTACTAATGTTTGTTTTATTTTAAACCTTAAGTTTATTCAAAATTTGGATGTCTAGGTCTAATATATTGTTTTCTATTTTTAATTTAAAAAGTAAAAAAATTATTCAAAATTCGGATCATTATTTATGGAATTAAATTCTTTTAAGGTTATAATTAATGGTTCTTTTTCTGTTCCATCTCTACTGCATAATCGAACATGAGAGCTTCTTCTCATCCGGCTCTCGGTAATGAAATGATTAAAAAGATAATATATATATATATATTATCGTCCAGACCTAACTAAATCTTCAAAAATTCGCAGGAATAGGTTAGAGCAGGGACTCCATATTTTAAATTGACAATTGTCCAGCAGAAAACTTCCTTCACTGACTTGTCAGGTCTAGAAGCACCAAATATTGATAACACTTCCAAGAAACTACTACAGAATATACAATACACCCACTTGAATTGCAGTCAGAAGCAATGAAAAGAAACTTACAGCGAGGTCCTCCTAATCCAGAGCCCATGCCTGAAACCAAAATTCAAAGAAGTAAGTGACAACCTCGTACGTAAATTCCTGACCAGTGTTTCTTACGTTGTTAGTTAAAGTCGGGGATTTTTTTTTTTACCTGAATCTTTCCATCAGAAGATCCAGCATACAGCATTCCTCCATCCATATCAGATGCCAAAGATGTGATCTTGGCGTGTCCTCCATTGATTACCTTGATGAAAGCAATCCTGGAGACCCTTTCTTTTAACCAGACCTCAATCATTCCACACTTTGTTGCTGTGAAGATGAAGTCATTGTTGGCAATGATGCGTATGATGTCGAATCCGGTTGAGAATGATCCAACTATTGCCTTGGTTGAGTGAAAAAATACCTGCAGAAAACAAGGTTTCAAATTAGAATGCTGGTTATGAGATGGGTTGCCGAACATTGCGTCATTTGTGGATGATAAAGAGGACATATTACGGTAATGGTTCGGATCGCAACTGCAGTAATTAACGAATGAGGACTGTCAGGGATTGCTCATGCTCACCTGTCCAGCTGTGCCATCTACTGCTGAACCACCAACAAAGAGTGTGCCTTCATGTGCATGTATGGAATGTATAGATTGTTTCCCCAACAACTTTTTCGTACCAGAATAGAATGTGGTTGCTGTAAATTTGGACAGGTCCAGTTCCTGATAAATTTTAACCATGTTCAGTACCTGGAGAGATTTGTTTCAATTGATAGGAAGAGTTCAGGGAGTTGGTACTTGAATACTGTAACCAGAGCAGCCACAGTATAGTTTACTCCCTGTCAGAGTGAGGCACTTCACATTTTTGTTGATAATTAAGTGCTTCGGTGATCCAGACCAATTATAAACCTGTAGCATCAGTTTTCAATATGAATTGCTTTTGCTTACGTACTGTATACTCTCTAAGCTATTCAACTATCATAACTCGAACTTGCCTTAACACCTGTTCCTTGAGAAATAAAGCAGGCTACATTAGGATTAGCCACTAGTTCGTGCACTGCCTCTTTCACATCGTGAACCTGAAGACAGTTTATTTCTCTAGGTTTTATTACCCAAACCTGTGTAAGATATACACTTAAAAGTTAGGAACATGAGAACATTGTCACATTGTATTCGGTGATTAGGTTCTAAGAAGGCTTACCCGAATTGTTTTATCTAGAGACCCACTGTAGAGTCTGTCACCTGTAGAAGAAACGTACAGGCAAGTGACAGCCTTCGCATGTTCACGAACTTCTTGAATTAGCCTCAGGAACCTCTTCCCAGCATCCCACACCTTTACAGTTCCATCTGAATGGCCGCTTAAGATACGACCTTTCACATAAAGTAAAGACACAACTTCACCGTTTGCTGACGATTCTATCTCAACCACTTGGTTGCACTTCCATAACTCTGCCTATAATTCAAGGTCGCACTATTGAGCTCATTTTTATGTATATGCATTACCAAAAGAACGTGAAAAGAATCAGTTTGCCACTTACTGCATTAACAGAGGGCAAGTTCATCAGAGATTTCAGTACTTCAGTTGCAATTACGGAGTTCCTCTTGATTTTTCTCAAGGATCTGTGGATACATTTAGCATACTTTGCCAGTTCTTCCAGTGCAGCTTGAATTGGAAAAGAATTCCATTTTCAGTGGTTTCTTGTCAGGGTAATTGAAACATCTGTAAGTGTTAGATCACCTAAACTTTAGCTCACCTGGGTCATTAACAAAAGTCTTCAGAGCAAGGGTTGCCAAAAGCATTTCTTCCATGTTCTTTGATGATTGCAGGAGGTTTACGAATTCGTCAAGCAAGGACTTTCGAGCAGCATCTCTTACACCAGTATCAGGAAGAACTGAAAGCATGTAAACAAGCCAGGTCGAAACTACCAGGCATGACTTCGCCATCTCCAAGGAATTACTTTTGAAACATTCCTCTATAGCTTTGAAGATGGAGCCCTTTTCATGATTGCAGAGGACAAATGCCACCCTTTTCTCCCAAGAATTGGCGGCCTTTTCTTCAGCGTCCTTCACAAAAAGAGCACTTGGGAATTGCTAGAAATTGAAACAAGGAATTTCCAAGCTTCTTGTAAACCTAAAATTTCGATGCTAACCTTTGTTTCTGTCAACTCATCTCCATGCTTTTTCTGCAACTCTAGCTTCATTAGTGCTCTGTAAGGTTTATCAAGGCCTGCAGTCTTTAATAGCCATGCTTCCATATATGATCTCCCCGATGCGGTCCGTCGCCCAGAAAGTGACTGTAAAGCGTCAAGAGCCATCTTTTGAGAATTAGGGAAGTCCTTTCTGCTCAACAATTCAATTAGTGTTTCTATTGCCTCTTCCCTATAAATACTCATCTTCCGTGGTTCAGCCTGTCATTTAGTTTATCGAAGACATGGTTAGACTACCAAGTGTGCAAATGAACATCTTTACGTTTTCAATGTTATTGGCAAGTTAAAGAAATGAGATAGACCAGAAGATCAAGCTGAAGAAGAAGAGTGGAGATGGCAGGTTGCTGTTCCATGGGAGCCATTTGAAGGTACACAAGAAAGCTATGCATGGTACTAAATGCTCCTTCTTCTTTAATTGTCTGCAGGATATTGTTACAGAATGTCCTCCTGAGAGATGAAAAGAACAGAAATTTCTTAAATGAGGCATTTTGAACAGTGTTGCAGGGATTTCAGCAGAAAAGGCCAAAACAATATGTAGTTGAATGTGTAAATTGGTAAGATCAAGTCTAATATAATGCATAGCTGAAACTGGAGCAGGAAAGCTTATTAAAGAAGTATACCTATCTAACTGAACTAGCTCTGAGAGGAATTCGATGGATGTACCCCTCACATTATCAGTTCCCGAATGAAACAAGTCAAGAACAGGAGAGATTGCAATTCTGCTAGCTATCAAGCTTCTGCAACTTTTGTCAGCACGCAAGCAACATAAAAGTATGGTAATAACGGACTTTTTCTCTTCCACTGTACCAAAGCAATTGACTAATGCTGGAACTGCATTTAACATAATTACATTAAAAGCATTGACAGATCGGCTTTTTTCGTCCCCTCCTGTAAGTAGATGCTCAAGAATAAGTATAGCAGCGTCCTTAGGCTCCATTATTAACTGAAGATCATCCAAATCTTCACTTTTACTCTGAATTAGCTGAACAAGAGAGGGTATAAAGCAGTGATCTGAAAGCTGAGAGAATCCTGGCCTCAACAGGTATATGAGAACAGCAGCCTCAGCCAAGCCATTCTTAAGTAAAGCAGCCAGGCAATTAAAATCAGAATCTATACTAGTCATAATATCTCCAATATTTTCGTCTGTAAATACTAACTCAGAGAGTACGCAAATTGCTGTCCTCACGACGTCTCTGTTCACGGAAGCTGAAAGTATTTCAACAAAACCATTTACAGTTGCTGTTTTGGACAAATATGAATGAACCCTAGGATCACCCTTTGATTCCTTCCACAATTTGGCTATTTCAAAGACAGCTGTTTCGCATTCTAACAAGTTTTCTGAAGTAGAAAGAAGAAAAATCTGAGGTTTTAGTTCACTAACGATTGTTTCAATAGCAGCCTGAGTAATTACACTCGTTGGTGATGAGGAGACGGCTGCAACTGCAAATCTTTTTGTCCTCAGGTGCATATAGTTGTCAGTGTTCTTATGGTCAGAGAAATCAACTGTCCTCGATGGAGTGGACACCCTTGAAACTTCTGTCATGAAGGAGGGGCTAAATGGATTGGTTGGTGTTTCAGAGTATGAAAACTCCTGAGCAAGATCGGGGTGTTGTTCCTTCCAAGATGATACAAGTCTCTTCAAAACAAAATTTGTTTTCGGCAGAGAATCTGCCGAGAGAGGATGTCGAGTTATGGGGCACGTCGTATTTCCTCTTTTTAGCCATTCTTGAATTGCCCTTCTTTCATAAGTCTGACCAGTTTCAAGAGTAACCGGATCATTAAAAAGCTGGCTCGTGATGGGACATACAAAATCTTTTGGTGGTCTTGTTCGAGTTGTGGACTTCTCAGATGTGGGGATTGAAATGCAGCTATGAGCTCCATCATCGCTTAGAGGACTGTTAAATGCCCAATTATCCAATTACGTTGATGGAAAAAGGGATAAAAACAACTTGGTTCTAAAGATAGGATTGCCTTAAAATGAAAGGATTGCAAGCGCATTTAGGAAATATGAAAAGAGAGCGCGAGAGAAACTTTAAGCTACCTATTCTCGAAAGCCTGAGAGTTGATTATGTCAGAACTTGTGCTCCATCTTCCATCGTAGTTCCTACTAGCACTTCTTCGTCGACCCTAATTGCAAAGGAATATCAGTGGAAAAACTCTAAGTATCTTCTGAATATTCTACACTACTACCTGAACAAGTTGATGACTTACCAAGACTTCATCCTCAATGTCTGGTGAGCTAATGCTGTAATGGGTATACATTCCTGGGCTAACAGACAAAGAGATGTTACTGGGAGAATCCATTACATGGCTTGACCAACTTTGTGATAAAGATGCTTGTCCTTTCCTAGAATGAACATATAGACTTGGGGAAGAAATATCAGGTGAGGAAGTTCTTGATGAATCCCTGGAAGAAAAAGTTGTTGGAGACTTTCCTTGGCTCTTTACTCTAGTTAGCTGTGTATTTAGGTCAATGTCCTTGATTTCAGTCTCTCTAGTGCTACTGTGCCTTACCAGATTATGACTTCTACGTTCACCATCAAAATAAACCTCATTAGGCTCAAAATCAGACTCAGACCCTTCTTCACTCTCCTCCAATATAGGCTCCTACAACATTTACAAGTATACAATTTCAGTCTTTGTAGGTTAGAAAAAGGAAGGTATCGTACAAGTTCTCATCCTTACTTCAGGATTCCACACAGCAGATTCCTCTAATTCACGTGAGAGGGTTGAACTGACACTCAATCTGCATAAACCCATATCAGATATAGACTAAAGATTCTGAACCTTGAAATAACAGAAGATCAATGACTTGCTGTACAATAACCTGCTTGCATCTCTGGCTCTATGTTTAGATCTAGAAAAGCCAGCACTCTTGGGCAAGACAGGACCGAATTTCACATAATCTGGAATTGAACCGCTGACTTCATGCAGTGGGGTCGTTGGTGGTTCTGCAATTGGAAGCATTGGAATCATCTTCTTGACATTGGTCGAATCATAGTTTATGCAATCCCTGAAGTATTTAGCGAAAAGCCTAGTATTCTCATTCAAAGTTTCGCCGTAAAGCTGCTCGAGCTTTTGCAATTTCTCCTTTCGATCCGGCCTCATAGAGAACACCAAGGACTCATTGAAGAACTGATCAATGTCACTGGAAAATGACAAATCAGATGAATCGGGAATCACTTCCAGCATGAGCCTGTGCCTTGACTCAGTATACCACCCAACAATTGAGCTCAAGTGGGGAAGAAACAAATCTTTCCACAATTCAGGCGCGAAATCAACCCGCGAAAACAATGGATCAACTATGAACATCTCAAGAACATGAAGAGTTGAATTCTCCGCATTGTCTCGCAACCTCCAGAGATACGAAAGATTGAGGTGTGCCCAAGCTGAAAGGTAAAAGTTTGGAACCCCGGCCGTTCTATGCCCAGAGTTCAACATTGCACACACTTGTAGCATCTTCTCTGCATAATCTAACCTTGCCATTTTAGTTTCTTCATTAGAAGTGTTAATAGCTTCCTCAAGTGCTTCAATTCCCCAATCCAAATTCGCCAAAACTGCTTGATCAGAGTACCGAACCTCAGCTTCTTTGTCAGAGCTTCCATTTTCAGCTGCCAATCTCTCTGCACACTGTTCTTTCTGCTGGATCCTTTGCTCTCTGTTAACCAACCTATCCTCAATGAAACTTCCCACAGCAGTGATCAACGAACTAGCAATGCTCTTCTGGTCCATCTCAAGCCTATTGTTTCCGTTTCCTGCCTCTACTAAAGCAGTTTAGCCATCATCTACCATAGCAAAGAAACAGATCCAACAGTGATTTTTCCAACATAGATGCTGAGGTTACATTGACAAATTCGGTAAAATGTGCAAGTCAAAGATAGGGACACGAGGTAGTAAGAAAGAGCCGGCGAGCAATTGCTTGTAGTTGATGCTGCCGGCTTTGGCCGTCGCTTTCTCAAGATCAAAAGCTAATCATATAAATCATATAATAGAGATTACTTCATTGTCAAAAATTATAATAAGGAAGACTTCAATGAAACTTACAATTAGATAAATGACAAAGAAGAAACCATTTTTCAATTGACCATTTCATATGTATGTCTTTTATACTCTATTTTTTAGTTAATTCTTAATATTTAAATTTATTTATAAAATTAAAAAAATCTCTTTTTGGAAATTAAAAAAAAACTGTTAATGTAAACCAATTAAATCGATATTTTAAAAATTAGATCAAAAATTAAAGACAAGAAATCTAAAATTTAAAAATTTCAATCGATATTAGATCGCTATAAAATTAACAAGTTTTATTATCAAAGAATTTAAATTTTAATTGAAAAATAAATTGTTAAACGAAAACTAACCGATTTATTTTAATTTATTAGAACTGATTAATTTACAAAAATTAACCGATTATTGATTTTTAACAACAAGAGTTATTAAAATAAATCAAATCAAAAATTTAAAAATCGAATCGAAAAGTTAAACAGTTCAAAGTTTGTATGGTTGAACTGACCGAATCAGTTATGTCAATAACATTTAAATGGATAAACATATTATTTATATCACACTTATTTTACCGTTAATTTTTAACCAAAAAATTGAAATAATTTTTGTTTTACCCTCTCAAACCCCTGATTGGATTTAGACCTTTCAATTTAAGAAAGAACACATAACGACTTGCATTTTGGCGGGAAAATTACTCAAGGTCCAGCCCACCGTGTCCCCAAATTTAACCGAAGCCCTAGAAATTTATTCCAGGCTGTAGATTTCACTGAAGCCCAAGTTGGCGACTGTAGTTTCAGACGATCAGAATATCAGATTACCACGTGGAAGATTGCGGTGCTCCGAGGATATACTCCAGGTGATATCAACTGTCTGCGATCGTTATCAGAATGGTATCCAACATTTAACGGCCACGAAGATATTCCAGAGCTAAACAGATGCTCACACACTTCAATGCTTTTATAAGCGGGGCCGGACCGCGATGGAGTCCTTCGCGGCTCGAAGTTCCGCCGACTGATTCCGGGATTCACGTGCCGGGGAGGCGATTTTTCATCGCACAGGAAGCAAGCCGATCTGCGGACGCAAGACCTGGAATCTTGTTAATGGTCAACGACGGACCTCGAAGCCTGTGATTATCATTCTGTGGCCGTATTTCTTAGACCCGAGCTTTGAAAGTGATCGATTACTCTTTTATCTTATTTCAAGTTTGGTTTTGTTCATGTTTCCAAACACGCCGTCACCCATGCGCCAATGATAAGGAGCCGTGCGTGAGTCTGGTGGTGTCTTTATGACTTGTCCAGCGCGTGACTACCAAGCTAAAGAAATATGAAGACGTTGATTGGTCAATTCTTTCCGAATGATGACAATGCCCGACCTTTTGAAAGCGAATTGTACTTTGTATTGCATGGGTTAAAAAGTTCTAATATTGCTGTTTCTAGAATGTTAATCATTCAAAAAAAGTATTCCTTTTTTCAAAGTTCATAATTTGTAAATTAAATATAATTAATTAAAATATATTAAAATTTGATATAAAATTAACAAATTTTTATTTCTTAATATTTTTAACAAATTAATCACTATCAATAATAACAGTAATAGTAATAATTCATTCGTCGTAACCAACCATAATAATTATATTCATTCTTATTCTTCGTTGTATTCAATATAAATCTTACATAAGAATAGCAATGGTCGACTCATGGGTCAACCTCATCAATTTTTTAAATTTAAAACAATTTTTTTATTAGGTTTGAATTTGGACAACCCAAGATTAGGCCTACTCAATGCTTAATTCTTTTAAGCAGATGAACATGAAGGAAAATGAACACGAAATCACATATTGATTTCATAATTAATCAAAAACTCTAAGATTGTAACATGCTATATTCAATAATCGTATGAACAAATACTTAAAAATTGATGAATAATTAAATTCATTGTTATTTTCTGTGAAGTGAAGTGACAGAGACGCAGAGAATTGACTACTGTTATTCTAAACCCTAATTAGCAAAAAACACATACAATTTTTAATTGGGCAATTGTATTTAAGGTCAGCTAACAGTAGGGCCTCCTGTATACTGCAAAATATAGGTCAAGTCTACTCATCATAGCAAATCCACAAGCACAGGTCCAATGACAAGTTAGAGAAAGAATTACCAAACCCAATTGTATTAATGTCAAATTAATTAAGATTTGTACAAAATTATATTTATTGTGCTTTTTCACAAAATTAACAATAAAATTCTATCAAAACCTCGGAACAATCTGAGTGTAGGTCGGACATTGTCGTCCTTAATCTTATTAGTATTGCTCCAAGTGAAACATAAAACCCTAAGCCAGTGTAGATATTAATTTCAATTCGGGAAAAAGTCAGTTTTCTACTTAAGGTACACGTGCGGCAGTGTAGAATCAGGTGCTTCTTATTAGTCTTCATGGTCGACCAACTTAGAAGATGTTAAAAGAGTTCTGTTCATTTATCGTCTACTTCAATCTGGAAAAGTATGCACTATGAATCGTAACAATCTCTTAGTCTTATCACGTGACTTTGCACTTCAAAGTAGAGTTGCCCTCGTGTGATATTACTATTCAGATGGTTGGTTTTCTTGTTTGTCTTGTCAATCAAAGCAATTGGAGGATTATGATATGTTACAAACGGACCAAACATTCTTTTCTAAATTCAAATTTAATGTATATAATAATATATGACGTAAATTAATGAAAATGTCAATGTCAATATGAATATAAATTAATTTTCATTTTAAACATGAAATTTTATTTAAAGTTAGTGTGACATACTAATGAAATGATATTTATATACCTTGAATTGAAATAATTAAATACAAAACAAATTAATAATTTATTTTAATTATTAATTTAAGTCAAATTTAATTCAAATTTAGGTTATCCATAGCCTCCTCGTTTTGGGTATATTTATTGATTAATCAGTCTCTTCTGCCTTAGTGTTGTGTGGGATTTATTGGATTTTCTAAAATTTCTATTCTTTAGTGTTTAATGTTTTATGGGTTTTATTATGTTGATCTCTTTGCATCTAATATTGTTGGGTTTATTTCACGATTGAATTTTTATGCTTAACAATCTTATGGTTTCAGACAATTTGTATTTATATATGTTCATTTTTTTCTTAAGTTTTCGTGTTTTGTATGATTCAAAGTCGAGTCTTTGATACTTTATTACTCTCTTATCATCTGAATATTAGTGTTTTTTTAAAGATAAAGAGATGTTATATTTTAGTTTTAACCTTTTTTTTTAAAGAAGTCAAGTTATAATTTATTTATTATTTATTTATATATTAATAGTAATTTTATTTACATAATAATTTAGTTTGATAGTTTTATTTATTAACTCTTTAAGTTGTGTCACTCTTTTATTATCATATTTGTATGTGAGTCTGCTGAAAACAGTCTCTCTATTATGTAAAAGTAAGATTGCATACTATCAGACCTTCTCAAACTCTACATTATTACGAGACTTTAGACTGAATATGATGATGATAAACTTGCAGTTTTATATATATATATATATATGCATCTTAAAAGAAGACCTACAATTTAATTATTAAAGAAGGTGGACAAAATGGTAAAATGGAAATTGTGACAGAGACAACGGCAGTCAGAGGAACACACCAACTCAGACAAGGCAGGCAAGATGACTTCAGATACGTACTTTCCTTCTTCATATCATTTTCCGAGCGCGTAAACATCATAGCTACGTGTAGAACAAAATGTGAAGTTTAGAATGGTCAATCCATTAACCAACCCAGTCAAAATTTTCAATCTCAACGTGGGATTTCGATTTCAGTTCTGAATTACGCGTTCTTGTTATCTTGTTATTCACCCATTGATCTTCAGCCAACAACTACCTTCTCTGCTTCATCTTCATTCTTCAATCAAAGCCACCATCTTTCTCTTCATTTCTCGTTTGCTTCTTGATCTTAGTTGTTGGGCATTATCTTTTTCTGAATTGGGTTCATCATAAAATCTGGTTTGTTGGCTGTTATATCGCATGCAGTTTGATGGGAACACTTTTTTTTTCCTTGCCGGCGTTTAATGGAGGTTGTTTACGGAAATTTTGTCAGGTAGGTTAATTGACGAAGTCAAAGTTTAGTTCTTACGAGCAAAATGGGAGGGGTTTGTTCTGGTGGGACAAAGAAGAGAAGTGTGAAGGTTCCAGCGAGGAATTCATCGTCGGGATTTTCTGGGAAGATAAAATCAGCGAAGGGCAATGGTCCGTCGAAAGAGAGCGGTGGTGGAGTTGATTTCAGTCAAACGACGACACAGAGGAATAATTACCGTGAGCTTCAGTTGTCGTTTTCAAGAGAACTGAAGCCTTCGATGCCTGCCAAAACAGGGGATGTCAAGGTACGGCCTCAACATGTTTGTTTGTTTGTTTGTTTGTTACTGATTGTCGTCTTGGTCACTATAGGTTCTATGTTTTCGGATTTTCTTGGGTTTGAAAGAAATAACCTGCTCTTTGGTTGACTTGAATATAAATCTTTGTAGAACTTGTGTTACATCATATTTGTATGTTTGGGGACATAGCAACAACGTTAGATCGATGAATTGAGATCGGTTATGTAATGAAAATTGATGAGTTTATCAGAAAGCAGCTATAGGAATTCATTCACTCTGAGAATCAATTGAGTGGTGTAAGGGATGTGGTTGATTACTAACAGAACTGAAAGATCAGTCTAATAAACATGAACGTGTAAGAAGTCCGTCGCTCTTAAAATATTGTATCTTCTCTTGTACCTGTAGGTCAACCAAAAGAGTTCATTTCTTGGCAAAGCTGGCACGGCTGGCCTGGAGAAAGCAGTGGAAGTTTTGGACACTCTTGGGAGTAGCATGACCAATCTGAATGCCAAGAGCGGATTTGTCACCGGATTGTCTTCCAGACGGAATAGAATATCCATATTAGCATTTGAAGTAGCCAATACCATAGCCAAAGGTGCAAGCTTGTTTCAATCTCTTTCAGAAGACAATGTACGGTTTCTGAAGAATGAGATACTACGTTCAGAAGGAGTACAGAAATTAGTTTCCACAGATATGAAAGAGTTGTTTATTGTTGCTGCTGCTGACAAAAGGTTGTTGCTTATATCTGTAGGAACAGGATCTCAAAATCCATGTAATGTGATTAATCTTTAGTTCTGATTGTTCTTCCATGTCTCTTTTTCTGGTGTTGGCTCCTTTCAGAGAGGAATTTGATGTCCTAACACGGGAAGTAATTCGTTTCGGAGACCTGTGTAAAGATCCACAATGGCATAATTTGGGTCGATATTTTTCAAAGTAAGGTGCATCTGCCTTTTGGCTATGTCATTAGGTTACATTTTTGGGATTATCTGACAAAAGGTTTTGTGTCTGCAATCAGATTAGATGCAGAGTATTCCACTGATAACCAACTTAGAGGAGAAGCAGAAATTACAATGCTAGAGTTGCAAGCCCTGGTCCAGCATACTTCTGTATGTTTTATCTTCTTATAAGCTGGAAGTTTATACTTAATATCATTGGTTTTCTCTGCTTTTTCCTAGTAGGAAGTTGTCATTCCTTTATGTTTAGTGTGCAAATTTACAGCTGAAATTTGGTTATGGTCTCCAAGTTCTCAACATTTCAATTTGAATCTCACTACAATCTTGCTACCCCATCTACAGGAATTATACCATGAGTTGAATGCTTTGGACAGATTTGAACAGGACTATCATCAAAAACTTCAGGAAGTGGAATCCTTGAATCTTCCACGGAAAGGTTAGCTAACCTTTCCTTGCCTTGCTCCTTGTCCTCCATTGCATACCCTGTCTTTGATACTCAGATTTATTTAGTTCAAGTTTAGTTTTTATCATACAATAAGTTGATAGTGTATTTGCATCAGGATTGATCTATTAGTGAGTCGGACGATTGCAATGGTTTGGCCCCCGGTTCATAACCATTGGACTACATACATCTATCATAGGATAGACATTTGCAAATCACAAAAAGATTCATACACTATTTCCTCTAGCATGCCTTCCTGCACTTCAATGTTCAATGTATTACAGATGCTTTTAGAGGTATTATTTGCGTGCATGCTTCATGTCCAGTAGCTGCCTCAGTCCTCACTGCTGTTAGTTGCAGCAGAGCAGAGTACGTTATTGACAAACCATTTTCTTTGCAAAATTGTAGGAGAATGTCTCACTGTTTTACAAAGTGAGCTAAAAGAACAAAGAAAAGCTGTTAGGAGTCTGAAAAAGAAATCTCTTTGGTCAAAAGATTTGGAGGAGGTACATTGTTATGAACCTCTTCTTTCATTGCATCTTCTAAAAAGTTCCAAATGCATCAATTAAATATCTTGTGGCCTGTTTCCCTTGTTCCTGATGATTTCTTTGCAACTTTCATCTGGTATGATGATCTAGATGCCAATAAGCAACTTGGTTTTGAATTTTTGTATTGATCATCACAGTTTCACATCCTATCTCATAACTTCACTCACACGATCTTCCACAGATCATGGAGAAGCTTGTCAATGTTGTTACCTATCTACACCAAGCTATATCTGAAGCATTTGGAAATAATGGTACAAATTCCATTTTTAATTTCTAGCGAAGATTCATAACGTATTGACAAATCGTATAGACAATACCTCTCATCAGATTCAGAACGTGTTCATTCAAAGTGATAAATCCTTTTCTAAGTGTAATAAACTCTTGCAGGTGCTACATTGACTGGCGATGAGGCCAGCAAGAATCCTCAAAGGTTAGGCCCTGTTGGTCTTGCATTGCACTATGCTAATGTAATCAACCAGATAGATAATATCGTAAGTTTATTGAATAATATCTCTAAATTAGTCAGCTTTTTTTTCCTATCTTAAATTCTTCACCTTGACAAAACAATGTCTTCAGGCATCTCGGCCAACCTCCCTTCCTCCACATATACGGGACACTTTATATCAGGGGTTGCCAGCCGGTGTTAAGAAAGCTCTTCGTTCTCGCATACTAAGGGTTGATGTCAAGAAAGAGGTATTTGCATTTCTTCAAATAATGTTAATGCTTGATGCTGCAACTTAAATTGCGTTCTGCATGTGTTTCTGCAGCTCACCATAGCTCAATTAAAAGCTGAAATGGAGAAGACTCTACGTTGGCTTGTACCTGTTGCCACCAACACAACCAAGTAGGTTCAATCAGTGTTCTAATTCTCTATATTCCCTGCGCTTCCATTGTACATACATATTATGCTCCATATAAGCGGTGACAATGGCCGGGCAACTTCAAATCTTTTATGTAATCTCCACTAACCCGAGCTTGATTCGGCTTCGGCCCCAACTCGAAAGTTAAATTGGACTAAATTGGACTTTTCCATGCTGACTTTGGCTTGGATCATACCGAACCCTGTTGCCACCCCTATTCCAGAGGCTGAATATGAAGTTCTGTTTCCTGCTTCATTTGTTAATATTCCTTTCTTACTAGCTGTTACAATTGAAAACAGGGCACATCAAGGATTTGGATGGGTTGGAGAATGGGCAAACACTGGGTCAGTCCCTTCTCTATGTACATTTGATCTACACAACCACATTCTCTCTCTGTAGGGATGATCCACAGAATGAACTTGTCATCAGAACGACTCCTGATCGTTTGTTTTTTCTCTGACAGCAATGATCTTGGCAAGAGTACTGGCAAATCTAGCAACCTGATCCGCCTCCAGACACTTTATCACGCTGATAAGGACAAAACTGATGAATGCATTCTCGAACTGATCACATGGCTACATACATTAATAAACACAGTCAGAAATCGAGATTTTGGATTCAATGCAATGCATGCTCGATCTTCAACAACCAAGGGACTAATCTTCCCCACCAATATGCATCGCGTTTCATCCTTGAAAAACTACATTACCCATCTTTCTCAAGAAGATAGAGACATGTTAGACAAGGTAAATTGGACGAGAAAAGTTCCAGGCATAAGCAAAAGCGAAGAGTTTGCCGTTGGGAGGAGAAGAAGCAAAGTCCTGGCAGTGAGCAGGAGCAGCAGAAACTCTCAAGTAAACTCAGAGCATCCCAAGGCTACCAGTGTAGATGATATGGATATCTAGAAGCTCTCATCGAAGACCCTCCATGACAGATTCCTTTATAGGATATTTCGCTTCCCGAGCAATTTGATGTATATATTCTTTCATTAAATTGTCATGTACATACCCTGTGGGCTATGGCCCATTACCAGATTTATCACTTTCAACCATTTATCGAGTTCAATCCGAGTCTCTGCTAGTACCTGACTCAATTAGTGCTTCCCTGACACCAAAATCCATCCACTTAAGGAAGAAAAAGTGAATCTTGCAAGTTTGTTACGTTGATTCAACATCTAAGATAACTCGCAAATCAAAAAGATCGGCTCAAGAACATTGAACCCTTCCTAAATTAATCAAGCAGCACCTCTAAATAACAAAGGCTCGCAACTGGGTTTTTGAATTTGACTCTTCAGATTGGGATCAGATGGTTAAAGATTGGAGTGCCCAGTTTGTCGTAACCAGGCTTCGGGGCGGACACTCCTCTCGCAGATTCATTAGCGAGCTATGACCACTCATCATATCCCGTTTGCTGCCTGAAGGATCATACTTTCACTGTATCCTCCGTCCATCTATTTGTATTCACAACGTTGACCTCACTCTTCGTCCACTAACGATGTGGTTTTAAGAACAAGCCAATAATTTCAATCGTCGTTCTAAATTAGTGATAATAATGAATCGGATTATATTTAAGTCGGATTAAATTTTCGAAACTTGAGCTTAAGATTGACTTAAAATAGCGATAACTTTTAATTGAATTGGTATCCTTTAACATGGTCATGGATTCTTTTCACAATGCCATGTTTATGGTAGCCATTCTTACATGGAACTAACGAGAATCAACAACATTAATCCTCCACTTTTTCATGAGACGAAGCTTCATTTTCCAAGTAAGCCCTCCCGCATAGGATAACATTTGCTGGAGGAGGAAGAGCTTCGTCTTTACCAGGGACAGACGGGTTAGGCTTAGCTACACTAAAATCTTTGACTCTTATGTATAGCTCTTGTCCAAGATACCAGGACTCTGCATCTTGCGATCTCAGATTCCAGATTCCTGGATTGTCCAACATTACCAAAGTTGCTGTCCACGAGTATGGACATACCTGCGCTCACCATCGAAGAAACAGGACATAGGCTTCATGTCATGTCAGGTTATTTTTTAAAAAACCATAATAAGCTATGTTTAAAGTTTTATGCAAGTAAATAAAACCTGAACTGTTGAACGAGGAACTGCATCGATCATGTTATATGTCTTTCTGCTGCTCTCCTCCCATTTCCCAAATCCCATGCTGCAACAGTAATGGGGTCATCAGAGCCAGAGATGGCAATGGATGAGATTCAGACCCGACCAAATTTATGAATCTTGATCGGGTCAAAAATCAAGATTCAGTCTAAATTTGGGTATATCCAGGTCAAACCGGGCTAAGTTTAAGCAGACTTTTTTATCAATGCCTGAAAATTTCCTGATAAAATTGAGTACAACACTGGAAAAAAGAAAGACTTACCCCACAACAAAAAGGTTGTAGCCATCAAGGTGCCATGTTTGCAATTTCGAAAGAGGATTTTCGAAAACTATGTGATAAAAACTGCGGTGAATAACATCAATAACAGGAGTTCCCAATCCTGGGATCAAGTTGCCGATTGGTTTGTCAGGAATTAGTCCAGTCTGATACACATTTTTGACATGCAACAGATCTGCCAAGCTCAGTGGTGTGTCTGGATTCACGTAAGACATCCCATTGATCGTGTACCTGACTCGATTCCCATCGAACATAACACCACTTTGAAGGATTAGAGTACCCGATTCCTTGATACTACCATAACGATATGAACCTTGTGGATCCACCCTAGCAGCTCCTACTGCCAGATCCCACCTGATGAAACAAAAATGTTTAGGATTCTTTACCATTTGATACATAATCTCGTTCTCGGTTAGGATTACAGTAAGAAAAGAAAAAAAAAACTGCAAACCTGATGGTTCGAGCTTGAGTAATGGAGTAAATATAATCATATAGGGGTGGTCCTGATGGAAGAGAACCAGAGGGGTTGCTTTTAGAATCTGGATACCTGACGATACCAATACCAAAAAGCTCTTTTGAAGTGAAGCGAGAACTTGCAACCATGTAGAAGGATTTGTCTCCGCTCTGATTCTTAGCTGTGACTAGAACTGAATAAGACTGACCAACGTGAACGTCCAAACTACTTAAGTATTGTTTACGAGTGTATGAACCTTCAGTCTCCACCAACAGCAGCAAATGATCCTGAATTCTGAAGTTCAGTGATGTTTTCAAACCCACATTTGAAATTCTCAGCCTGTACGTAGCCCCTGCAATGAAAATCCAACTATAGGCAGGATTTGGCTTGTCTATGTATCTAGAAAACCCTGTCACAAAAAGATTATATAAGAAGTTCTCCGCAGAAAAACGATTCCAACTGACCTGTCTCAAATCGAAAAACAGATTGATAAGGACCGAGTCCGTTTATGAGAATTCCGTCAGGTGCTGGCAAATTGTCCCCTTCGTCAAGTAAAGATCTCAAATACTGTTGAGAAACAAAAGTTACAGGGCAGATGTATACAATTATATACGTAACACATTTCAGAAGTGCACTTCGAATCATTTTTGGAGCAGAAACATAAGAAAAATTATGCATACTTGTGATAAATCAACAGAGTATACCTTGTAGTCAGAGTTGAACCAATCTCCAATGAGTACATCGAAATCTCCATCCGGTGTTGGGAATGGAAGTGGAACTGCAGTTCGATTGTTCACTCTTATAGCGCCGTACCCACCAGCTGCTTTATGCAGTAGAATAGACGGGAAGTAGAAGAAACTTCCAATCTGATCTTTTATCTCAAAACTGTATGACCAGCTTTGGCCTGGCATTATTGGGCAGTTCGTCCCTTGAACACCATCTTGCCATGAGTTTCTCCTCAGCTGCACTCCATTCCTACGTACAAACTAAACCATGTTTACAAAATCTCACGTCATTGAATCTCAGTTCGAAGGTTTAACTCCCTGGTTCGTACCATGTCAGCAGGAAAGGGTCTGTCAGGTTGTTGCGGATGTTTATATTAACAATATCGTTAGTTGTTGCGTTCAGAATTGGTCCTGGGAACTGATTATTGACAAGAATCACCTGATGTGAACCAATAACAACAACAACAATAACTTCTTGTCAACAAATCCTGAAAAAAATGTAAATGCCGTATCTGAATTTCCAACAACCTGCTTCTTGACACCGAGAACCTGACGCTGAGACATAGAAACAGTCCAATCATAGAAAAGAGTCTGCGAGTCCCAGTCTCCCACCACAGCCATTACAAAGACATAGCAGAAGAGGGTTGCCGTGAGGATTGACTTGAGAGCCTCCATTTTTGCTTTCTTCAGCTCCTTGGCCAAGTGATGTGTAGATGCATATACGTATAGCAGACAGGAGTCTGGTGATTTCACTATCTTTCCATGTCTGAATCCTACAATAAGGAACAGGTCATTCACGAGAACAATGCCTGGAGATAAACTGATTAAAAGTTTCCCATGTATGTTACGTCCAAATTATAGATTCAATCTGGCTTCTTGAGATGGAGAAAGACAATGTCCAGGAGGCAAAAGATTGTGTAAGCTTTTTCAAATAGAATTTAAAGAGAAGATGAAGAGGAAAGAACAGGCTGTTTGTTTCCCATTTTCAGGCTCGAGCCTGGTGAACATGAGAAGCCTTAATCTACATGATCTGTTTAGTCCACGCAAATTGGGTCTCTGTGAGTCTGTTGTTAGATTCATAAAAGAAGGATTTGTTCATGGACCAAACATCACCTCAAAGAACTTATGGGTTTTACTATTACGTTTGATCTAAATTTGAATTTAAACTTCAAATTTGAATTACATTTAAATAATTATTTGTTTCTATTTTTTCTGTTTTAATTTTTAATTTTTATTTTTAAATTTTTGCTTTTTTAATTAAAAAACTTATTTAGTTAAGTTTTTTTTAAAAAAATAAAAACACAAACATGTTTGATTTTACTATCTTATTTCTATTTTTTATTTTATTATCTTATTTTTATTTTTAATCACACTTTTATGTTAATTATTTTAATATAATATATCATTTTTAAAATTAATTAATTTTTAATTAAGAATAAAATATATGTATATTTATATAATTAAAGAAATTTAGACATTAATTAAAATAGAAACTTAAGTAGGCCCGACCTGACTATGGGCTAGGGTAGCCTGTGACCTAACAGGCTAAGATAGGTCAGCCTGTGGCTCGGCCCATAGCCCTAAGAGCTACGGGCCAATTAGGTCAATCCGACTCATCTTATAATTTTTTATTAATTAATAATTTTAGACTAAAATTAAGTTATAATTAATATTTTCAAAACTAAATTAGAAGTTAAATCGGTAAAGTTTAAAAAAAATTTCAAAACTAAATTAGAAGTTAAATCGGTAAAGTTTGAAAATTTTAACTAAAAAGTAATGAAATTGATTAATCTGTGACCTTATGGTCACATATGAGTAACTTTATCAATTGCTGAAAGCCCACCTTCTTATTAAAGATTGAATAAATTTGAAATTTTTTTTAAAAAAATATGTTTATTTATTAAAAATTTTAAATTTTAATTAAAATATAAATGCTATATGAAAATTATGAGTTTATAAAAAACTAATTAATTTATAAAAATGGTTGATTAATCAACACCGCTTAATTTTTAACAACAAAAAATATTAAATTAAATAAAATTAAAAAATTAAAAATCAAACTATGAAATTAGCCAATTTTAAATTTTTAACTGTTAAACAAAATTTTTAAATATTAGTTTTGATTGAAGCATCAAAATTTAATTTTTTAATTAAATTTAAATTTAACTTTAGAATTCTATTAGGTGAGATCAAATCAAAATTTACATATCCAATTGATTTTTTTTATAATTGACGTTTTTTAAGTGTATGGTGGTCCCCTCTTATTTGCCGACATGCGTGCCTTGCACATGCTTATCCATGAGTTCAGAAACTCTTACGTTAGGGCTGACTCTTTTTGTCGATTCAGAGCCCTTTCTACTTTTTACGTTATGGCCCCAGTCCATAGTTTTCTGATGAAAGTCGCTTGGAAAGTGCAAGCATAGGTATTTTTCTTTTATAACTAATTAAAATACATATTATAAATTATATATATATAATTTTCAATTAATAATAAAATTAACGAATCAAAATATCCAATTCAAAATTCTATTGTTATTAATTACGTGAATATTAATATTTGAAAAGGTTCATAAACTTTAATATTTGTTAATATAATTATTTTAATAATTATGTATTTAAAATATAATCACTTATTTAATACATTAAAATTAAAAACCCTTGTTCATCTAAATATTAGTCTTTTATTTTTATCAAATATATAAATAAAATGCTAATAAAAATAACATCTAATTTTAAAGAAGTTAAAAAATCAAGCAATTTAAAACTTAAATAGAAAATTTTTAAAAGTTGAAAATCTTATAATTTATTACCCCTATTTTTTTAAAAATTCAACGTTATGAAATACGAATCAATTCAGTAATAATAAAAATTTTGAACTAGTTAATTTTTTAATTTAATTTTAAAATTTTTAATGTGATTTAGATTAATAATGTTTTTAAATCAATCAATTAATTAATTAATTTTATGAGCTAATTAATTTTTATAATTCAAAATAAGTCATTTAGTTTCATTTTTAATTAAATTTTAATTTTTTTCTTGATTTATTTTTAAAAAAAAAACTCTATACTGTACGGTCACGCTGGTGGCATGAAACCGGAGGTTGCAGCGAAACTAGGTTCCGAAACTAACAAATTCAAGAACGGAAGCTCGAGGCCGACCAGACGGCACATGCTTGTCTCCCCGAAAGGACATACACGGCTTTGGGCGAATGAATGTGACACTTTCCACAGCTGTGGGCTACGAAGATGAGTCATGTCTGTGTGTTTTCTCCACCAGATTCAGGGGGCTCCAACCGAATCACTTGATCTTTTAACACTCAAACCTTTTCTGGTTGCGGGAGACTTACACGTAAAATTAACCAAACAAAGCATCAAAGAAGCAAGAAAATATATTGAAGTTAGATTTAAATACGAGAATTAGTTCATCAAAAATTTTTAAAAAACTCGATTTTTTATTAAATATTATTATTATTCTTAATAAATTATTTATAAATCATATTAGGTACAAAGTTTATGATGTAAAATTTTTTTACAAAATAAATCTGATGAGATTGATAAATTACTTTTTAATTATTTATGAAATGATAAATGACCATAATTAAAGAATAATATAATTTAAATAATGAAAATTTTAATATTTTAAAAAAATACGATTTAATTAAAGTATTATTACATATTTAAAATATAAAAATTATAAGTTTTACTCATATAAAAAATCTAATAATTTTATGATAAATCGTTTTGTATCAAAATTAAATATTTATTATCACCTAGTTTACACTAATAAATTCCCCCAAAAATAACAAATTACAATTTTTCCTTCACCTTAATAAAAGGTCGTTTCTAGAAGATAAGAACTAATTCTGTGGGCACAATTGTACGTCGCACTAGTGACGTCGTGATAGGCCCACTAATTCATGGTCAAGTACACGCGCAGAGACACGTATGGTCCATACACAAAATGGGGTTTTTTTATTTTCCCTCATGTTATGGGCTTAAAAGTGAAAAGTACATTGTCCCATCGTCACGGAGCACTGCAGGGTGTCAACACTGCAGAAACCTTGGACTTTGTAGCCCCCTCTTTGAATTTAAAAAAAAACATCGGTGGTTCTATATTACATATAAACCCTACAAAGTTGACTACGAAATAAGTTAGGCCGAGGAGTTTGTAATATAACGGAATGTAACGTAACATATTTTTTATTGTTTAGATTAGAATTTTATAATAAAATAAGATAAATGTATATAATTTCATGTAACGTTTTATTTTATCATAAATAATAAAAATAAGAAACTTAATATAAAATAATAAATACATATTATCTAATAAATCTTCAATAATTTTTAAATATTAATTATTTCTTCTAATTTTAATCTCTTTTTTCTTCGGACTCATTTATTACGGTCTACAAATTATATATGATTAATAATATTTTTATATTATTTCTTTCTTACTCTAATAATAATATTTTATATTATTAATAATAAATTATATATAATTAATAATAAAACATTTATTAAAATTTTTATTATTTTAAAATAAAAACATAAAAATTATTTGTCACAATTGTAAGTTGTGACTTTAGTGGTAACTTTCTAATTGAACATAATTTATGTTTTAAAATCATAACGTTAAATTTTTTATAATAACGATTTTAATATTAAGATGTAATAATTATTTATTATACATTACATTTTATTTATCTATTTTTAAATAATATTTCACTATATTATTTTATAAACTTCTTCATTTTTAAAATAATTTATTACTATATTATATTTTTATTTTTATGTATTTCATTTCATTAATTAATACCCAACCAAAATATCTTTTATAAGAATAACGGAACTATAAAATATCCTACGATTGAGCTATGCAAATACGTATATTACGCGTGTTTCTAGAAGACAAGCACCCAAAAGATTCCATGTTCAGTGTCAGCTGGTGTATAATTTATCGCTGTGGCACCGACTGTTAGCTGAGTCAGCTGAGCGTTGGACACGTCTAAAATTACTTCAGTGGATAAGCCCACAGTTCGTTAACCCAACATAACTAACCATAGTTAAAGACTTCTTGCACTTCCTTATAAATATCAAAAGTCGTATGTTTCCTTCCATCCACACCACACAACACAACACCATAACTTGTTTTGCGATTTGCTCATGGCTGCTTTTACATCTTCTTTTGTGTCAACACACTTTCTCGGTTCAAACGCCTCCGACAATTTGCCACCTTCTAGAGTTAGCTTCCGCCGCCCAATCTCTGTATCCGCCGCCTGCGCACCTGCTGCAGAGAGAGCAAAAACCCACATTGCGTCGCGGCCGAGGTCGTTCTACGACATTCTCGGAATACAAACAGGTGCCACTTGTGAAGAGATCAAGACGGCTTACCGAAGACTGGCACGAGTTTTGCATCCAGATGTCGCAACCAGCGCTCAGAACGAGAACCCAGCTAGGGATTTCATAAGGGTTCACGAAGCTTACCAGACTCTCTCCGATCCCGAGAAACGGGCCGATTATGATCGGTCACTGTTCAGGCGAGCCCGGCCGATGAGATCTCCGTTTGTGACGTCTGCTACACTTTCTCGGAGATGGGAAACAGATCAGTGTTGGTAGGAGATAGTTGTTGAATGTTGATACACCATAATAGGCTAGAGCTAAAGTAGTTTATCCTAATGGCTCTAGATATTCTTGTACATAATCAGAAGTGGAACTTTACTTTACTGTCATGTAAAAAATCTGAGAAGGCGATGTTTTTTAAAGCCTGAAATAATTTAAATTCTTTATTCTGTTCTTCGTTGATTTACTTGGAACTGTTGATATCTTACAGAATCTGTTGAAATAAGTACCTCCAAGTTTAGGGGAAGGTGGGAGTTTCGAAAGCTCCAGAGTTCTAAAGACAAGAGCACAGTGAATGGGTTTGGGGCTTTGGGCAGGAAGTCGATCCTTTCAAGTGGGTTGGATTGCCAAGGGCTACCTGTCCAAATCCAAACCAACTGTATGTTAAAACCACGCCCTCAAATTACGCCAACTGTAATCCAGATCAGTCACAACACGAGCCACAACACGTGGATGGTCGGTTGATCACGTATAGGAAATACTTTTTTTTATAATAAGTAGGAATAACAAGTTTTGTCCGTTGTGATCCGATTCAGTTGAGTTTAATGCAAGCTAAATCAGGCTTGAAGTTGGATTCAGATTCTCCGGCTTAGAATTTCAAAATTCCAATTTGTGGATAACTTTTTTTGGCCCCACTAAGAGGTTCTAACAAATTCATAATATCAGACTTATATATACGAGTATAATTATGAATTATGACCTGAACTCTATTCCTCTCCGTTCTTTGACAATTCCACATAAGAATCGAGATCAAGCGCTACGGTCATGATCGGGCTTCCTTACATCAGTATGTAAGGTGATATTACTTGAGATAGTGCCTGTATCTATATTATCCAAGATGTCCATCTCTTGCGTTTCATTAATCTTCGGTGTCGAACCTTTGGGTATTTTGTCGGGAGGGTCAGTGGGGAGAAGCATGTCCATTTCTGCCCTGTCTCGACGTATCATTTCTAAGTTTTCGGTCCCTTCCGTCATGTGGTGACTTTCCTCTGCTGTTGGGCCAGTTTCCACTAAGGCTTGGCTATCGCAGATCATCTCAGAGTCAGAGTTAATAACTATCATAAGGTGGTTATCTTTTATTGTTGGAAGTAATTGAACCTTTGTGATTTCCTCCGAGCCCACCTCTTGAAGTCCGCCTGCCATCATATGAGGATTCTGAATTGGCTGTGGATTAATCTTGGACTTACCTTTAGAACCAGCCCACGCATTTTTCTTTGCTCAAGTAGACGTTGATGTGGTCCCGTGTCACTATGCCTGTCCGTTGTCAACAAAGTCAGTCAGGTTAAAACGAAATCCAACCCCTGAAGGATTGCGCTGCTCAGTTGTCTCTATCGATCCAGTATGTTCATTGTGTAGGGATTTTAATCCCTTTAAAACCCAAGATCGATTCATATCAAATCATCAAGAATAAAATAAAGCGGAAGCATACC
>JANZLD010000002.1:873218-886066 GCA_026413575.1 Erythroxylum carthagenense | reverse complement strand
TTAGTTGGGTGATATGGATCGAGTGTTATTTTCTTTTTAGGTTTTTTTTCCTCCGTAACAAAAAGAAAGAATTTCAAAATTTTAATTAATTTCAAAATATTGAGTAAAATTACATTATTTTGAAAATTTTAAAAATATAATTATAAAATATTCTAATTTTATAAAAAGTAAAAAGTTTTAAAATTTTTGTAAGAAATATGATTTTAATTTATTTTTAATTGCAGTTTAAAAATAACACTAAACTATATATGACATCAACATTATAAATTGACTAATGACTAATCAAATATGAGTAACATGAAGCTTAACCCTTTTTTACTTAAATCAATTAAATTCAATATAAAATAATAGTTAATATGATTAAAATAAATTATCAATTTATATCGAATTTATTAATTTTAAATTCGATTTTATCCTTAATTAATTGGCTTAAATATACTGTATTCTCGTATAGTTTGTTTTATTATTTCAATTTAAATGTTGTGAAAAATAAGACGGAATTTGAGTTGAATTCCAATTTTTTATTAAAAATTTATATTTCTGCGTTCATTAAAAACCTGGACATAATACAGAAAACGTACACTGACCCAATTACTTTTCATAACACAACATGGAAATCGATCATCCTTATAAATCCAACGCCAAAACTTATTCCTAACAAAAGAAGGAAACACGTAACATTACTTCCTCTTCTATAAACATCCGATACTCACTAGTCACCTACCATTGTTGTGCTTCAAGAATTGCTCCTCTGATCTTCGCCACCCTCTCCACAATGCCTTCCACTTCAACAACTCGTAGATATGCTGCAATACACATTGATGTATCTAATCTTAGAGTTCCACCGCCAACTGGTAATGACGATGAAACGAAAGAACAACCTCAATTCACATTCCTTTTCGCCTTTCACCGACACTACCTATTAAGGTTTACAGGCGAAAGTGAAGCGGACTACCCCTATAATGAGTGCGCCGGCATTACCATGGAACTTCCCGTCCTAGTTCTTAAGGACCCAAACACATGCGCTGACTATCTCTGGAGCACACTTCCTTGGCTTCATGATTTTCTCGACGGGACAATTGTTAAGTTTATCGTCGAAACTATGAGTCCTAGCCTCTGCGGATTTGCCGAATCTACGAATTTTTCTGGGTTTCATCTGCAGGCCCAAGTGACGGCGTTCTTGCTGGAGATGGTGACTCTCACGCCGCTGTTTGAATGTGCGTCGGAGTCGGCGTTGGAGAAGCTGAAAGCGGAGAGTTTCTGTGCCAACTCCGGTGAAACTGATCAATACGACGACTGTGTTATTTGTTTGGAGGAATGTTCTGGTGACCAATTCCTCACAAAGCTGCCCTGTTCTCATGTTTTCCACCAATCATGTATTTTCGATTGGTTGGAGAGATCCAATGCTTGCCCTTTATGTCGTGGAAAACTGGATGATGACTGAGTCAACTGGCGTGGAGTACCGTATGTGCGTTCACACTGGAGTCTGATTTCTTGGCACTAATTCTAGAATGTTCAATTTTCGTAGTTATTAGACTCTTAAACTGTAATTGTGAATCAGAACTTTGTTTAGCCTCCCAATTATGTCAAGTAGAACTTATACTCGTTACAAAAACAATCACCCAAATTTACAAAAATAGTATTGAACTTTTGTATTTCGAGTGACTTTGTATTGGATAAACTTCCCAAACGCATATAATAATAAATAAAATAATAGTTTAAATAATATATTTGAGGAGTTGGACACTTGGATATAAATATTAATAATTAAAACTCAATCGGTTCGACCAATTTAATCTTAAAAATCTTTAATAAGTAAGATTTTTAACGAAATGGAATTGAATGATTTATAATGGAATAAAATGTGAATTGATGTAATATTAGAAAATTGTTATTTGAGAATGATGAAAAGGTTAATATAGTAAACTGTTGTTTGAATAAAAGTTTAAATTATAATATAGTGTAAAGTTATTTATTATTTTACATTTTATTCTAAATTCTCCAAATTTGAGGTTTTTTATTTTTACTATTTATGTTGGAATGTGATGTAATATGAAACTCTCACATTCTATCTCATCTCATCTCATTCTAATATAAACCCTAGTCTTAAATGATTGAATAATATTATATTATATTTTATTCTCTTAATTAACCATTAACTAAATACAACCTTAATTTATTAATTAAATGGTCAATTTTTGTAAATTATTATAACAAAAAATAAATCATTTTTTCATTTAACAATCTCTTTTTTATTTAAACTTCAAAATTTTAGATAGATAAATACAATTTTTTCAATTTATTTAAAATTCTTTAATTGTATTCAATTTTTAGTTTGATTTATAATGATTTAATACCAGTTGAGCCTTTTAAATCTTAAATATTTTATTTCACCGGTTGAACTTCCAGTTCTATCTTTAAAACATCGACGAATAACGTATTCAATAAGATTAACATTTATAAATCTTAACTTAAGTGCTTTTTTTTGAACGGAGGAACCCGCAGTCACTACCTTTTAGATGTATACTAGATAAATTTTCGGATTGATACAATAGTTTGCAAATTAGGCCAATCGGGTACTTCGCACTATGCAAGTATTGTACGGCAGGCTTCATCGAGAAAGCGTAGGTAGGAAAAGTCGAATACAAGACCTTTCGTCTCTATGTTCTTCTATTTCACCAACTCGACCACCTCTTATGTCCTTTTACTCCACTAACTCGATCATCCCCTACGGGGCCTCAACTTAAATTCTTCTAAATCTTTTGAAGCAAAAATTATTAGATTTTATACAAAATGAAATCTAATAAATATATAGCATATGTGTTGAATACTTCATGAAGTTATTATTTACAGCAATGTGCAAGCCCTTCTAATTTTTACTATATGTGACTTATCATTTAATAAAAATACTAATATTATAAATTTCACAGTCTATTAAGAATTATTATTCTCTTAATTTAACATTTTCAATGTCTATTAATTATTGTTGAAGTCTTTATACCTAGTCTTGTAAAATAGGATTTGCCCTTATCTAAGTCGATCTAGAGCACTACTTCAATCAAACGGACCAGGGTCGCTTTTGTTTCTGATGAAATAACCCGACGTTAGCATTAGCAGATAACAATGGCTCGGCTGATAAGGCCACTGATGCACTACTATTGCTACCGCTGCTCTAGCGTCGCATCCAATAATCTCCTCTCCCAATTCTTCATAGTACCGCCTAGAGCCACATCTACCTGCGTCTCTTTCGCTACATTGAACTCCTCTCCTCGTGAGGTCCATCATGAATCACGAAGCCCCAATTTAACGCCGTCGGATCTCGAGCATAGCAGCGACTCGGATTCCGGCGAAAAGAAAAGTCGTAACCAGAAAAAGCGAGAAGCTCGGCGCGCCGTCCGATGGGGCATGGAGCTTTCTTCCTTCTCCCCTCCGCAAATAAAACGCATTATCAAGTAACACTTCTGTAATTAGGTTGCTTTTGGGTTGTTAACAGGCAGCGGCTTTATAGTAATTGTACAATTTCTTTTTTCCTTTAATTAGGATTGAAAATTGTAGTTTTTTCAGTTTGAGCAATATATTTTATTATTATTATTTTTTTAAAGTAACACTTCTGTGGCATTGACCTTCAACTTGTTGACCCTCTATTTTTTTGATGCAATTTTCCTAGTTATATTGCTCGAGTGTTTGCTTTTACGTTTAGTTAAGTTGTTTTGAGGTATGTTCATGCCTGTGGTTACAGATTGGCTTCACTCGACAGAGAAGTGCTTGATGCATTAATGCTAGTAAAGGTGATTCCTTTTTCGCAATCTTAGCTTCTTGTTTTGATGTTATGATGCATTGGGACATAGTAGTTTAAGAGGGTTTTTGGTTTTTAGTACAATGAGGTAAAGGTGTTTGGTTTTTTGTCGCAGAGATTGGGACCCGATGTCCGAGAAGGAAAGCGGAGGCAATATAACTATATTGGTATTGAATCTCTTATCTTAAAGTAATCTTAGTTGTTTGATTACATATGTTAGGTATGTTACATAACTAAAAATTACATATGTTATATACGTCGCGTACTTACTTGGCATTTGTGCTTATGTTACTGTCAATACGTCTTCCACAAGATGCTACAGATTGTTACATATGTTAGCTATGTTCGTGGGAAACTTACGTTGTTTTACGTCGTGCATGTATTTGTTTCTCATATGTTTGTTAAAAGTGTTATCAGGGAAACTTTTGCGTGAGGTAGAACCTGAATTAATGGACTCCCTGATTCATGCTACTAAAGATGGTGACTGGAGTAGGCTTCAGGGTTTGATAGATGCAGAGACGGCAATTATTAGTGCTGACGACGTAGAAATCGAATACGAGGAGGAAGAGGAGGTAGTATAACTATTAGTCCATCTGGTTGTCATTGCTTAACTAAAAGCAACTTTAATGCCTGTTGGTTTCTTCTATTTGTAATGATGCCTGCAAAAACGGATTCAGGATATATTTATGTATGCCTATTCCTTGTTGACTAATGTTTTAGGATTCTCAAGAGCATATTGAAATTGCAACTAGATGGTTTGATGGACTGATTAATAAGGACGTAGAGATCAGCAATGAAGTTTATGCTGTTCGAACTTTTGATTTTGATCGTCAGGTTAGTGGGATGTTAGCCTTTGTGATTTTAGCTTCAATATCAGAATTTGGGCATGACATTCCTCCAAATTCGATTGGAATGAAATCAACTTATTCAATTCTCTGCTTGTCATGTCCATGGTCAGAAGACCCTGAAGTCATACCATTGACTAAGTCTTTGAATCCTTTTCCAGTCTCGGATATTAGTAAATTGTATGCTTATCATTTTGCCAAGAGCATACATTCATCTGGTCCTCTGAAGCTACACATCCCATTTTTGATAACTAAGTTAATACATAGCCCTTTACTTGTTTTTTCTACTCATCAGCTTTTTATACTCACATCAGTTCATCTAAATTAATCTCGCTTTTTATGGCATCTTTTTGAACAGGAGCTGCGCAAGCTCGTCCGACGAGTGCATTCAGTTGAAGAGTGTAGGGTTAATACTGAGGATGACGAGCAAGAAATGGAAAAGGCTATAATGGCTGCTAGAAAGTCCCTCACTCGCTTCCTTCTTGCCCTTTCCAAGCAGATATCAACTGAATCTAACAGTACTAATTCCTAATCTTTTAATCTTTACTTTATTCTCCTACATATATTTGTAATAAATTAGCTAAATCAACATTTTCTAGTTGGTGAGGTTCTTAAACTACAAAAGCAACATAAATGATACTTCTTATTTAACCTGAGCCTGTGTTAGTCTTGTATCTCGTCTGATCAGGGCCATCTCAATCTCTTATCTTCAACGTGAGCTATTAGGCCAAGATAAATGGTATTTAATCCCAGCAAAACTGCACCCTTAGAAATTTCAATCAGGAAGCCTGAAATTGCAGAAGTTAGGCCTTGATGACCCATAATGGGCTCTGAAAACCAACATAACTATAACTCCAAGGGTTTGTTGTAAAATTATAGTTGTTGATGACATATTACGACTAATTATTATTAATTAATCGTGCATTAGCAACAGTAGAATAATCATGCGAATCACATCTCAAGTGGGTCAGAACCCACTTCTTGAAGGCGACAAAATTTGATGATTCATGATTGTAACTGTAATGTGTCAAAATGTCATTTGATAATCTTTTTTATTGCAGGTAGCTGCACAATCTCCTGGCCACTTAATTAGTGTATTTGTAAGGTCATTAAGCTTCTCCCATTATGTGACAGAAGCAGGAACACTAGAGAGTAGGGAGAATGAGCCAATTGATGATAATCAAGGATAGTAACATGTTTGTCATGTAAGATACCTACAAGAAAAGCTGTTGAATTAAGCAAGTGTGTTTCTCAATAATAGCTTTGCTTTCACCTCAGCTTATGTCAGACAACCAACGTCGCTTAAAAATTGTTATCACGTCCTGAACAATCTGATAACAAGACATTCATTCCTATCTCTTTCCAGTGCCTTTAGCCATCTGCAGATTGATGAACCGCATTACTCTCTGAAAACCTGACAATTCCAATCCACATAGCTTTCCATTTGGTGTGAACAAAATCTTATAGCCGTAAACGTACCTGCTTTAATTTAGTCACTCAATCTCCACTTTATCTTTAGATGTGACCGTTTTGCTTGTACTATTGAAATGCCTTGGTTGAAATTTCAATACCTAAATTTCAACTTTTCCCGGCGATCTGTAGAATTTTATGAGTGAATGAAAACTGCCCAGAATAGTATCTTTCTCGTATAATATTAATCAGGAACAGTCCTTTTGGGAAGCAGACAAAATATCTTACGTTGAATAGAATGAATCTAGACTTACTTGTTTACTGTCAATGCTTGGACGTTCAAGAAAGAAAATGATTCCAGGACCATAGTCTTCTTGACAGCATTGATGATGTTTTACTAAATCAAGCAACTGAAAATTTAATGATTCATATGCGGCTGCAGTTTCTGCTGTGTGATTAGTGTGACGGTCAAAAAGGATATGCAAATGTCCCTATCTAGCTTATGCGAGATGCCAGCTGTTGACATTCAACCTATTATTTATCTTGATTATGATCAAAGCATGAGTGTTTTACGACAAAAACGATGCCACTGTCTTACTGTGGTCCGGACAATGACAAAGTCTCTGGAGGAGTGAACAAGATTTTCTCTCCAGCAGGAATTAGATTCTCTTTAACTCAACACTCTATTTCAACTTTTACTTCTGCTTGGTATAAACTCTCGAGTGATTAGATTAATTTAACATATTTGAGGGTGAGCATCCTTTGTGACCTTTACGACTCCAGAATGTGTATGAGCATCCATTGTGACCTTTACGACTCCAGAAGGTTATACACATTATAACCCTCTCTAAATTTCTGTAAAGTGAAGAGCCTTATATATTAAAAAGATTGACTTTGATCTTTTATATCTAAAAGTGACTCATTTTTTAAGAATTCTTTAATTTAATACTAATTTTTTTAACATTTTCAATTTAACCACTAACTTTTTAAGTTTTGTATAAATTATGATAAAATATTATTTTACTAAGGTTAATTACTAAAAAATTGAAACTTTTATCAAATTTTAATTATAGCTCAAATTTTAAACAATAACAATAAAATGCCTAAACTTTTAACTTTTCAATTATAATTTGACGTTATTCTTACCGTTATCTTCGTTAACATGGCACTATCACGTGTCAAGGGACCCTCTTTAATCAAATACGTCAACATAATTAACTGAAGTGAGTATGATTTTTGAAACGATGTTGTTTTGTGATAAAACTGAGATGACGTCGTTTCTCTATTCATGCTTATAAGTTTTATTACTAAAGAACTAAAAAAGAAACATGCTTCTTATTAGAAAATATATTTGTTAATTTAGAGATAAACATGCCACTCTTTCTTTGTTAAGATTATGAAAAGGAACATCGGTTGCAGTAAATTTATGAAAAGTTTTAAATGTGTAAAGACCACTTCAATTTCTTGCTAATCATCACCTCCTTCTCCCACTAAGGATTTCTAGTGTAAAAGCTCTTCTTCTTCTTGAAATAAAAAAGTTCAAAGTCCTACTTCTCCTCGATCTCAATTCAGCAGTTAAATTTCCACTTCCAAAATAAGAAAATCAATGCCTTAAAACATAAACCAACTTGAACTCACCACCTCACCAGCTACTAGTCTCTTTACCTCTCGGTCCCCAACTCACTCTTCTCGGCTAACTACCGTTGTTAAACCCATCGTTCATCTCCATATAAACAACAAACAATCCCTCTCACTCACCTCTTCTCACACTCGTGAATCGACCCTCCTCCAGGCAACCAACAAATCATCAACCCAATTGGTCCGATCTAACCGTTACTGACTTGTCATCAGCCAACAGTTTGTGTCGGCAAATTAGACACGAACTTCACAGTGCAAGCCATGGAAGTATACAATCTAAATGGTAAATACACTTATAGGGCATTTCTCTTGCCTATGTTGATAATTCAAAAGCCTCTTTACAAACTGCGCAATGAGTTCAGTCGATATGTGTCACTCGCTTATGAGAATCAGCTGGGTTGAGAGTGATTTTATGCATCTAGGAGGGGGAGGATCGACATATGATAATTTCTCTTATTGAAATGACATCATCTTAGTTTTATCATGAAACGACGCGGTTTCAATAATTAGACTCACTTAAGCCAATTACGTTGGTGTATATGATTAATGAGGATCTCTTGACACGTGATAGTGTCACGTTATCAAAGATAACAATAAGACTAACATCGGGCTAGAATTGAAAATTTTGAAAGTTTGGATATTTTATTGATATTTTTTAAAGTTTGAGCTATAATTGAAAATTTGACAAAAGTTTAGATTTTTTATGATAATAAACCATTTTTATTAATATAATATGTTCATTAAATAACAATTGAATATTTATCCATTAGTCATTTCAACAAAAATAATATTTTAATTTAATTTATTCAACTTTTAAAAATTTAACAATAAATTTAAAAATACTTTTTAATATGTTATTTCAATCCATTGGCAGCTTTAACTTTCTGATAGATAATCTCATCTAGAGAGATTTATATAAATATATGGACAAAATTTCTTCTACCTCACCTCTGCGGGAGCTAAAGTGTTTCGCAGAAGGCTAAATCATTACTGTGCCTGACGAGCCATTTCAGGTTTCGCACCATAAACTGAAAGCAAAGGAAGCTTGCCTTTTGGATTTGGAGACTCAAAAGTGACTGTTCAATAGAAAGATGATAGATAATACTTTTTTAAAAAAATTAAAATTTTTCATTAAATACAAATAAGATTACATTTTGAAGAGTCTTTCTCACGTGTGTGAGAATCACGTAATACACAGAACACAAGAGGATTGCATTAAACAACGACGTTCTACCAATACCTAACTTTAGTCAATTAGGGTAAAACGAACCCCGAATTTCTTGAGCCTTCGAACTTTTAGTCGATTAAGTCTAACAATTGACGATGCTCTGGAGGCAATGTTTGCGGTGACATTGAGGAACAACCTCTTCTCCTATCTATGCGCAACCGGCTATTCTTCTCAGGTAATCAACTCTCCTTAGTCATCTTTTAGGAATTAGGGCTTCTTATGTATCTCTAAGAATTTGCTTCATTTCCGGAGGTGGGAGGGAGCTCTTTTAGGGCTTAGCTCTTCGGTTACAGTCCAATGAGGGAGAACACGAATTAGGTCAGTTTTGATTTCTGTTTCAGGCACTACTCTGCTCCTTCTTCTAATGATCCTTTTAGTCGAATCTGTTACGACTAATCTGAAATCACTTGTCTTGAATTGTTTCCTTATGGGTTTACAAGGACTTCAGCATCTACCCCAAAAGGGAAGATGACACATCCCTAAATAGGTATACGATTTATTGCTTTCTTACTCTTCCTGTCTTTTCCTTGAGAAGAACTTCACTTGTTTAACCATTGTACGAACAATAATCCATTGATGGTGAATAGAGAGTAATGTTCTTCCTGTTGTGTTCAACCCTAAAAGGGGAAATAATTTCAGACCGAACAAATTTTCTATTTCCTTAGAATTGCATAAAATTATTTGCCTGTATATTTTGGGTTCATTTGTGAGCTGTGATTGAGTTTGGTTTCTGCATAGTAGATTGAGTAGCTACTTCTTTAGAACTAAGATAGCTATCGCTATATTCTCCATACATAAACCATTATCCTACTATAGTATAGGTCTATGTGAGTGATAATCAATTGCTCCCTTATGCTGGCAGTAGTGAGATCTAAGAAAAAGGTTATTGAAGTAGATTAGTCTTTAAACCTTCTGCTATTTCTCTCTTTCCAGATCACTTGGACACATGTAGCCACCAAGAGTAGTATTATAGCCTGATCATATTTTGAAATGATCAATTTAGGAAGCTCTTGTATAATATTTGTGAGCCTACCATAATTGAAGTCAGGGGCACATAGAGTACAGATTTTTGCCCATATTCCTCTAGAGAAGCTACATTTGAAGAAGAGGTGGTCTCTAGATTCATCCACTAGATTGCATAGGATACATAGTTTACAGGGGGTTAGGAATTTCAATCTATCCATAGTACTTAGTCTGTCCTACATTGCCAGTGAAAGCAGAAAACTTACATTAGGACTAAAGGCCTTATTCCATATCAAAGCATCCCAACCTACTCTATTTTCTAGCCTTCCCCTCATCTTTTTGACTTCCTTTGCAGTAATCCTAGAAAGTTGGATTCCCTTCCATAAATAATTATCTCTCCCCCCATGACTTCTGAATTGAGGAATGTGTAGAATTGTAGTCTCATCTGATGATAGGATCCAGTTCTCATTCCTTATTCTTTCTTGAAGCTTAGTATCCTTAAGGAATCTATTTAAAAGGGCATTTTCCATCTGGTTTAGTATTAAAGGAGCATTTCCTAACGAGTTATCATACCATAAGTAAAATATGTCTCCTACCCCTATCTGGCAAGTCATGTGCTGGTAGATCTCCTCCCTCATACTAAGAATTTGGTTAAGAATCCAAGTATAATTGACCTTGGTTTTTAAAGCCCACAAATTTCTTCCTTTTAATATATAAGAATGAATCCATTTGGTCGACATCAATTTTTTTATCACTAAAGATTCTCCAAATCCTCTTTGTCATAAGAAATTTGTTTTTAGTAGAGATTGACTCTAGTCCTAATCCACCTTTGTCTTTCGGTTGACATATTTTCTTCTAACCTACTTTGGCTATTCCTTTCTCTCCATTCTTTTTCTCCCATAAAAATTGTTTCATCAATTTTTCTACTGTTTTAATAAGCCCTTTTGAAAGGAAAAGGTATGAACACCAATAAGTGTTTATGGACATGATAACTGATTTCAGTAACTGAAGTTTACGTCCATAAGAAAGTGCTCTATTGGTCCATGATCTTTTCTATCAAAAGAAGACATTTGCAAAATCTAAGCCTTTAAGATGAGATAGGTATCCCGAAGTAATGTAGAGGAGGGACTTTAGTTTCCATATCCATAGCTTCAGCTAAAACATTTGAGAGGTGAGAAGCACTCTTGGTGAGTATGATAAAGCTATTGTGAAGATTGACACATAATCCCAACATCTCCTTACATTGATTGAGCGATTTTATCAGAAGAGAGACTGATTGAACATTTGCCTTCCTTAGGAGAATAAAATCATCTGCAAAACATAAACTAGTCAGAGAAATTTCCTTACATTTAGAGTGATATCTGAATTTAGGATCAGTTGAAGTGTTGTGCTTGAGCAGCTGAGTGAGGACTTCCATACAGATTAGGAATAGATAGGAGAAAGGGGATCCCCTTACCTAAGACCTTTTTTTCTTTTGAACATTCCCGTGTGGGCAACCATTAATCAATATCCCATAGGAAGTAGTAGATATGCATTGTTGGATCCACTTGATGAAAGATAAGGGAAAATTCATTATCTCCAATGTTTTTAGCATAAATCCCCAATTTAGACAATTGAAAGCTTTCCGTAGATCAACTTTAATATGCAATTTTGGGGACTTCTTGTAACATCCCGTTACTGATGCGATGAGCATATTGGTACGGGTAGTTCTGTTATTGCATAATTATGACCGAGTGCTTTGTGGCATTTGATTATAAAGAGATAGAGCGTTTTGCACATGCATATATAGTGACATGCATTCATGATTGTTCCAGCATTTAAATTGTGTTCATGAGATGAATTGTGAATTTTGAGATAATTGAGTTAGATTTGATTTATAGTGAAATTAGGGATTATTCGAGTGGAATAGTTGAATTAGAGTGAAAATTGAATTTTGGGAATTGGAAATTGAGAGTGAGTATGGGATCGAGTGTTTTACATTTTTGAGGAATTATGGAAATTTTTTTTGAAATTTTTAAACTTATGAGTCCGGACCGAGAAAATGAATTAGAGACTGATGATCTAGATTCCGGTTTTGAAAATGAGTGGTAATGGCTTGGAAAATTTAGATTTGGGAGTATAGGAATTATTGTGATGAGCTATTGAAATTAGAGACTGAAATTAAAAGAAAGTGAGGGCTGGTAAAGTTATGAGCTATAGGTTTAATCTATATATATATATAAGAGTTACATTTTGATTTTGGAGATAGTCAAACCTTTCTTTCTCCTTCCTCTTCCTTCAACGTTCCGATCTTACCTTTTTCCCCTTGGAGATTTTGTTGTTTGTTCTTTATTGTGGAAGCCTTGCTTATGATTGAGAGTTGGTGATGTTTTCGTATGGGTTGAGAGTGAAATCAATGGGAGTTTGAGCTTGGAGGATTTCGGGAGATTTGAGATTTTAGGGTTTTCGATCGATCTGTTATTTGGTAAGTTTATTGTGTTTTAATGTTGTATTTATGGAATTTATGGTATTTAATGTATTAGATGAGGTAGTTGAATGTGTTTAATGGTGGTTTTAAGAGTATTAATGGCGGAAAAGTTGATCGGAGAAGACGATCGAGTCGTACGTCGCGACGTCTGGAGCAGTCTCGCCGCGACGAGAAAAATGAGTCCTCGCCGCGACGAGCAGAGCATACGTTGCGACGAGCCCGCTGAGTTACGTCGCGACAAGGGACTGATGGTCGCGACGAAGGGCAGTTTTCTGAAGTGATATAGTTTAGTCTTTTGAGCATAACTTTTAGTGTAGACCTCCAATTGAGGTGTTCCTGGATTCTTTATGAACTAGAGAAAGAGGTCTACAAGTGTGGTATCGATTGAGAGTTGAATTTTGAATAAAGGAATCGTAATTTATCAAAAGTGAGTCAATTTCAGTTTCAAATGCGACCTAAGAGTTATATTGTGACAATTTTGAGTATAATTAGAATTTAAAT
>JANZLD010000002.1:845700-861494 GCA_026413575.1 Erythroxylum carthagenense | reverse complement strand
ATTTATCGATAAATTAATAAAATATTCATTTATCGATAAATTAATAACCCCGTATAAGATAATAATTTTTCAGATCCCAAAAATATTCATTTATAGAGGTTTTACTGTATTAAGGAATTCCATAAGTCAATTCTTTATAACACAGCGTTGAATCCATAGATAAAGGTAGCTAAAACCTAAGAATTTTCCATTTTGAAATAAAGCATAGTGTGAATATGCTGCTGGCTAGATTCAACACTTCTAGTTTCAAAAAGTTACCATCATAAGCTATAATAATCTTTCCATAAGCAGGGCTTTTAGTAATGAACTGCCAGTTGCTGACAAGACAACCCAATTTATTCAGATTTTCTTTTCTAATTTTAGTCTTCAACATACAAAAAATCCACCGCTTTTCCTTTAGCATAAAATCGCTTAAAGCCTTAAGCTTTAAAGGATTATTTATTCCACGCACATTCCATACCATCAAAGTCATAATCAATCGGCTTTACCTTTGGAGCTTTTCCTATTGCCTCTACTACTTTTCCTATAGGTGACCTGCTCAAACTGCTCCTCTTGATTATTATCATCTAGCACATCAACCCTTGATAGACTCTGCTCATTTTGTTTAATCTTCGAAAATCCTTCATTTTGATTATCACCAATAGATTCCAGATTATTTTCTTCTTTATTCATAGTAGACTTGCAGAAATCTTCTTATGGATTATGAAGAATTCCCTTTTTCTAAACAGGAACTGCATTTTTCTCCTTTGGGATGTCTTTCCTTATTTTAGGGGAGTCATTTACTATCTGAATCAGATCTTGATTTTCTGCTACTTGTTCTATCTCCTCCGTCTCTTTAATATCTTCAGTTTCATTTTTTTCTATTCCCATCACTTCCCAGTAATCACCTTTGATGAAGAGCTTTCTCGTCGGTTTCCATTCTTTGCCTTCAGCTCTAAGAGATGATTTCCATTGATAAGTCACTAGGACTTTATCTTCTCTTAGAGAGTTTTGATCCGTCAATCTTAGGATAGGAATACTATAAGAATACTATCCTTCGTTTCGTTAGCCATATCCATACTCACATAAATGAGCAAAACCCACTCTTTTCCTCAATGCAGTACTTTCATCCATGCAAATCAGTTTCCCCAAGTAGCTTGCAAGCATACTCAACCCCTTTGTAGTCCAATACTCTAATGGGATATTGTGAATGTTCATCCATAGGGAAATGTTCTTCGTTCTAATTTTTTCAAGCTCCATACTCGGATGCCAATTTTCGAGAAATAGAGGAAGTTGAGAGATATGTTAGGGGCCCTCTTCTATTACCTTTTGAGCATTCAATTTGGATGAAAAGGTAAAAATTATGCTGTCTTCATCGGTTAGCATTACCTCCATTAGCCCTCTTCCTTTCCAATTCCTCACAGCCCATGCTTGTGTAACCAGAAATACAGGCTTTTTTTAATGAAAAATATCACAAATGTAGCTTGCTATGTCTTAGCTCCTTGCTGTAAAACTTCTAAACTAGGATCCATCCACCATTAGTTTACCATCTATCTCTGCAGGAGGGCTGAAAACCAAAAAGGAGTTTGAGTTATCCTTAACCACCTATTTCCATGTTTTCCTAGTTCCTGTAGCATTGTATATTACAGAAGGGTTTGTTCCTTTAGGAGGAGGAGCAACCATAACAGGGGTAGAGGTAGCTGTAGAAAGGGATGAGAAAAAGGGAAGAGGTACGGCGGGTTTAGGGGGGGAGGAAGAGTGGATTTAGAATTAGGGTTTGGTGGGATGTTTTGTTGGATGGTTGATAGCAGGGTTGGAAAATCTAAGTTAATGTTTGGGAACTCATTTTTGTGTTTTTTCAGGTTTGTAGGTTTGGGCAAGAGCAAGAGATCTGGAGAGCTAAAGGCCTAAGCAAACTTTTCTGTTTTCTTTTTTTTTTGGATTTTGAAAGAGAGCAAGTTATTGCGGCTATTATACTGTGTGGGAGAAATGGGAATGGCTGGGAAAAGGAAGGTGGGAGTGAAGGAGCCGATGTCAAGGTTCAAGTGGCGAAGGTCATGGCCAACTCAGGTGATTAATACTTGCAAAGCCTGTTCATAGACATGACTTCTTCATTTGAATGGTTCTAGAGCTCGAGGGGCTAACAAAGCATGGCTGTTCCTTGTTGTTTTTCTTATGAAATATTCTAAAATTTTGACAATAATTATAAATAGTGAGAGATATTATTTTTATAAAATATTTTTTTACTCTTTAAACAATTAGTGAACAAGTTAAAAATATAAAATAAGTAAAATATACAAATAAGAATATATTTACAATTTTTAATAAACAGATTCTTCATGTTGTGATATTAATATATTAAAACTTACTTGCTTATTATGATTATTAAAAATTAACATTTGAGATTTTTTTTCAATCTAAATAAAATCTATCCTTATCATATGAAAAAGATATTAATTAAGTCACTAATTTTTGTTTATTAAATTACATTTAGAAAATAAAATTTTTATGATTAACATTAAAAATTAACTTTAAAAAATTAGTTATTTAAAATTTATGAAAAATTAAATTTATATGTTTTAGCCTATTTAAATATCTCCTTTTTATTTTAACTCCAATACTTTAAAAAATACAAACCATTAGTGGAGGAGAAAAAAAGAACACAAGCCACTATGTGATGTCATTTTAGTATTAAGACATTCATTATTACAATTTTTATACTATAACTATTACAATTGCTCATTTGTAAGTATAAAATCACAAGTTTATCACAAGTTTAAGTCACGAGAATAGTCTTTTTATAAAAATATAAAAAAAGTTACGTATATTATAACTCTTCAAACTTTCGCAATGTGGAAATTCTTTTGAACGGACTACATTAACATTCATTATTACTCCAACTTTGTCATGATTTAATAATACGAGAGGCTTTTGCCTTATGAGCATTTTTTTTGGAGAAAATAACCTTAATGTCTGTTCGGATGAGCTTTTGGGAGATCAATAAGTACTTTTCTTCACGACAAAAACCTTTTTTAAGAAAAATGAGTGTTTGACTGTAAAATAAAAAAGTACTTCTTTAATAGATATGATTTTTTTAGCAGTCAAAATATAACTTTTTAAGAAGTTCAAATTTAGATTATCTAAAAAAAACCTCTTAAATGTCTGTTTGGATGAACTTTTAGGAGGCTAATAAGCACTTTTCTTCACCACAAAAGCTTTTTTTTAAGAAAAACGAGTATTTGACTGTAAAATAAAAAAGTACTTCTTTAATAAATATGACTTTTTTGGCAGTGAAAAGATAGCTTTTATACATAATTCCTACAACATCTACAAATTCATCTTCACATTTATTACGTATTTAACTATTTACTCAACTTAAATATTTATTTTGAGATTTATATAATATTGTTTGGTTTTTTATATGTTTTAATACTTATTTTTTATATTAGTTTACTTATGTTATATTCCATATAAAAGATTTGGTTAGATATATTTTCATTTATATTTCATGTGGTTTAAAATTATACAATAATTAATGTATTGTGCTTTGCATATTCTTTACTATACTTTAAATAATATTTATATACATAAATAATTTTTATTACAAAATAAAATATAGTTAAAATTAAAAGTAATTTTATTTTTATGTTATTAAAGAGTCTACTGTATGAAACTTTTTTTAAAAAACTCATTTTAAAATGACAATCAAACAGTTAACTGACTTCTTAAAAATATTTTCCTAAAACAAAATCTACAGAAAAAAGCTTTACTGATATAAACTCAATTTCCATTATAGAAAATGTGTTCTTCTTACGGTGAATAGATGAAATTGACTTCTTTTGATTACGATTCAATCTAAATAGCATTAGGGATGGTAATAAATTAAATTCATTTTTAGTCGAATAATTTAAATTATGTTTAAATTAAAATTAAAATAATATTTTTATCAATATATTATTTAATTATTTAATAAAATTATCGATTTAGGTCTATCCAAATTAATCCTTTTCAATTTAAATTAAATTTAACATTTGATCAATTGATTTTAAACAAAACTAATCACATAAAGTTGTCATTTTTTCTACATATTAAATAATAAGCAATAAAAAATAATAACCGAAAATCTCAAAAGAATAAACTCTAGGAGAAAAAGAAAAATGAAACTTTCACTTTCACTTTTAAATTTATTATTTATGTTTTTTTTGACATCATTATTTATGTTTTTATATATACATATTTTGAATGCCTTGCATTAGTTATCTATTAACTATTTAATAATTTAAAATTAAACAAAAATTCCAACTTAATTAATCCAACCTGAGTACGTATCATTTGATCCAATTACAGGCTTCTACGAAAGATTGGAACCTAAAAATTGGCCATTCCCATTTCAATCATGACTGCTCTCGCAAGTTTCAACCTTGATATGAATGCCCTAAGCGCCGCCGAGCCAATTACTACCATTAAAGTAAGCTGACGCCAACACCCCATCCAATAAAGATTCACATATACCGTCCATTTGAATGCCCAGGTTGGGTTTTCCACATCCGCCACTGTCATATCATCTGCGCACGATGGTCTGCGATATGCTCGAAACGATCTTCACTCTACTCCCCATTCACTTTAATTTGACCAAGCTGATTGTGCTTATGTGGGCAGGACTCATGGGAGATTTTTTTAGACAGATAGATAAGATATTTTCTCAAGTGTTCTTGCTACTTGCGTACATACGCCAATAACAAATCAAGTAGTTGCTTTCAGGTAAGACAAAAAACTGGGCAGTGCCTAATTACTCAGAGACAACCACTGACCTGAGGATGAGGGCCAAAGAGGTTCAACAACATTATGCGATCTTCAACTGGAAACCTGCCTTTTTTTTTTTTTTAAGAGAAAGTCGGAGTGAATTATAAAATGGTGCGTGGGACACAAGTCCCTGACTGATCCTCAAGGAGGAAGTGGTGGCACCCAAAGGGTGGAATGTCAAAAAAGATAACCCCAACAGGGAAGCTGGCTGCCTGAGAAGCCAGCCAATCTATGCATCTGTTATTCTCTCGATAGACGTGTCGATGAGCAATAGACCAATTACGGGAGAGTAACTTGTGGATGCCCAGGACAATAGGATTGGCCGCCTGTATGCGGCGCGCAATCGAGGTGATTATAGAGTGTACTGTGATCGAATCCACCTCCAACTGGATGCGGCGAAAACCCAGTTACCATGCGAGGGAAAGATCGGTGAAGACTCCCCAGAGTTCTACGGACAGAGAAGCGCACCAACCTAGACTCCGAGTGAAGCTTCTCAGCCAATGTCCGTCACTGTTGGGCAAAAGGCCAATTGTCCCACTTGCAATTTCCTGACAGCATTGTCAGACCAATCACTGTTTTGGGTTGGTTCCAAGTTGCTCTATGTATATATATCAGTCGACCAAGGAGAGCAACTTGGTATATATAGACATATATAATTACAATATATAATTATGAATTTGCAAGGCTGAGCTTTTGAAATCAGGAAGAACTAAATGTGCTATTTTTGCAAAAGCTAACCAGATTCGATTAACTCTTCATGCCTTATTGCCAGTATAGATGTAAGAAGAGCTAGAGAGATTAAGTGAATTTGACTTTTTACTTATTAAAGATAATAGGCATTTTGCATGTTGTTTTTGAAATAACCTGCCTACCTGTATTGTCGACTGCTCCGTTCATTTCAAATATTTTAAAAATTTTAATTTAGTGACTAATTTTTTAAACAAAATATTATTTTTATTAACATGTTATTTCTATTGAATATAACATAGAAGTCCATCTATTAGTCACATTGACAAAACAAATTTTGACTTGATTTGTATAAAATTTAAAAGTGTAATGACTAAAACTAAAATTTAACATTAATTCAAAAAAAATTCTAAAATATTACACTTTTAATTTTTAATCCCAAATATATATAATGTTGTACTAAAAAATTTGATTGTGGTCTCTTTTCATGTTTACCTCGTGAATCTCCTCTTTTATTGTCAATTGAAATATGCAAAATAAGCACACTTGTGCAACAAATGGTCTTCACAGATAGTTAAGTCTTGATAACATCTTAGTTTAGGTTAAACGCAAGAGAGAATTTTGCTGAAATGCAAAGACAGCAGAAGTTTATTACTAGGCAGCTAGGATTTCAATCAGATTAATATCTGTACCACCTGATTTGGAAAAATAAATATGAAGGTTAAAAAATAAATTTTAAATAGATGCTGAAAAATAGATGTAGATGGATTTAAATATGGGCCTAATGATAACCTGAATCGATTGATACCCATACCCTGCCGTTTTTTATTAACTATATTTTCTGTTTTTTCCTTGAATCTTTATGATTAAATATAATAAAATATTAATATTTTATAAGAAGAAACGACTTTGAAATCCCCTTCTCCTTACTTCTCATTCCTAACTTTTTTTCTTATATTTTATTTTCTTATAGAATGAGAATAATGTAAATGATATGAAGATAGAGTTTTGAATTTTGTGGAGTTCACACAAAGACAATTTGAAGCATTGGATATTTCTGTCTTTATTCCAGTTCTTGATTGTGAAAAATATATGTTATCTTTGCACTAGACATTATGACTTTTATTATTATAATTTTATGGTTTTTTTAAACATACAAATCAAAATCTTGACTTATTATTATTAAAATAATTTTGATTTGGAGCTCGTAAAAATCTGTTCTTTATATTTTCTATTTAGAAGTTAGACTTTTATGTGCTATAAAATCCAATAAATATCCAAAAACTTAAACAATCCAATAAATTTAAAGATGGATAGTAAATCGTAAAAATCGATAGATTTCAAATGGATAATAGATTGAGTCATAAAATATAGATATAGATAGAATAATATTCGAACCGAACCCTACTCACTGTCATCCCTATACACAGCTATAACTTTACTTGATAGAGATTATTTTTTATATGTTGAATATAACTTATTATATTCATTAATAAGAATATAACTTATTATAGCATAAAATTAATGATCAAACATGTCTTATCAAATTAAATGAAATATATTAAGTTTAAATTCAAATTTAAATTTAATAAAAATGTAATTCAAAATTAAAATAAGTTATATGTCAATTTAGTCCATTGTCAATTTTAATCTAAATATAAAAACCCGGCCCGCAGTAATTGAAAATGTGTAACTCACTTGGGGCTATGTTACACGTCACCTCTTAGGATAGTCGAGTTAATAGAGTGTAGGGACTTATAGTCAAAAAGTCTTGTGTTTAAATTCTCCCTACTTACGGTCTCTTGATCGAACTTGTCATATAAGATCTGTTTAGTACAAAATACTCAATTGATGTGATTTATAGACTATTGTGTCAATTTGAAAATTTGCCAAATGCACATCTAAAAGGTAACAACTACGGTTCCTCTGTTTCAAAACACATGATCCATGATCGTTAATTATTCAGTGTCTATTATCTGAAGGAAAAAGATATTCAAACTATTTTTCAAACTTGCTCTCCTAATTGTTGACTTTTAATGCTTCGGAAAAGGAAAGAACAATCAGTGACTTGCTCTTCATGTTTAGGCAAAGCTCGTACAGCTTATCCGTTAATATCAACACATTAATTCATAATAGCTTCTTATAAAAAAGATTGACAACTTTCAAGACCAGATTTCATAATTTAGAGTAACGGATCTCAACATTTATGACCATTTTCATCTAATTAAAAAAATAAAAATTCAAGTTTTTAAAACTTTGTGTTAAAACTTAAAAGTTAAAATCTTTATTTTGTAATAAAATTATTAATTATTAAGATATATTTAAGCATTGAACTTAAAATTAATATAGAAACCAACTTGACCCAATTTCAATTTTTTAAAATAAAATTTAAGCACCACAATTTTAAAATAAATAATTTAATTTAATCTAAAATGAACCCAAAATTGAAGTTCGCTTGAAATTGTAAATTGGTCTATAGCAGGAACCTGGCATGAAGCTCAAGACGTCGAAAACAAGTGAAAATTCAGAGCACTAGGCTTTATTTTTTTAAAAAAATTCAAGAACGAATAAGATTATAACTTATAAGAGAAGGTCTCAGTTCTCACACAACCTCTGTGGTTCCCATGGCATCCCACGTAAGCACATAGCTCAAATTGCGAGCTTCGTACATTGTGGTTGCCTATAAAAACGCTTCTTCGTCTCCTGATTCAGATACTCGGATCATAATAATACGGAAGGAGAATCATCAGTCGCTGAAGTTCTTCTCCTTCCTCTCTCTGACATATTCTTTAAGCTCATAATCCGTAATTCAATGGCTGCTCCAGCAATATCACAGATTCAATTAATGCTCCTTTCTGTCGCTTGTTTGTTCATATCAGGTAATGAATAACAAACAGTAACTACTGCTCACTCATTTCGACGTTCAAAGTTCCGACAACTAAAAACGGTTTGTACAACTTTGTTGCAGGTGTCGTTTCGACAACTTTTACCATAACAAACAAGTGCGATCACACGGTGTGGCCAGGCATTCTCTCAAACGCAGATGCGCCGGCTTTATCCACCACAGGGTTCACTCTCCAAAAGGGCGAGACTAAGACCGTCACTGCCCCTTCTTCGTGGGGGGGTCGCATGTGGGGTCGCACTCATTGTTCCCAAGACTCCGCCGGCAAATTCTCATGCCTCACCGGCGACTGTGGTTCCGAGAAGCTCGAATGTTCCGGCAGCGGCGCCAAACCGCCGGCCACCCTCTCGGAATTCAAACTCGACGGCTACGGTGGTATGGATTACTTCGACGTCAGCCTCGTCGACGGGTACAACCTACCTTTGAACGTCGTGCCTCAAGGCGGGTCTGGTCAGAACTGTTCGACCACCGGTTGTGTCGCTGATCTAAACGGCGCGTGTCCTACGGATCTCAAGGTTTTAAGCGATGACGGCGAGAGCGTCGCGTGTAAGAGCGCTTGTGAAGCTTTCGGACACCCGCAGTATTGCTGTAATGGCGCGTATTCTACGCCCGACACTTGCAAACCTTCTTCTTACTCCCGAATCTTCAAGAACGCTTGCCCACTCGCGTACAGCTACGCGTATGACGATAAGACCAGTACCTTCACTTGCTCTTCTGCTGATTACCTTATTACCTTCTGCCCCTATATCAGTACCAGGTAAAGGAACCTTTCTACTTGTTATTACCATTTCTGCTCTTAACGTTAAAACAGTTGTTCCGGTAAAAGAAGTAAATATGACCGTTAAAGCTGAACCTTTTTTGTTTTAAGTTTTAACCGAGATTGTTTTGATGACTAGGTGGTTCGGTGTCACATGTTGAGTGATACGTGACTGTGAAGTCACGTTAGGTACTAACAGACACTAAATGGGTAGATTTGGACTCCGAGAAGAACAGGACATGACCTTGATGTCGATGTCACCTTTTTGGAACACTAATATTACGAGTGAATCCAAACTAAAGATGTAAAAAAGCACTTCTTTAGCTAGTAACAAGGGGAAAGAACCATATCGGAAACAAGCACAGCTTTATATTCACCTGTTTACTATAAAAAACAAGCAAGCTTTTTAGTAACTACGCATAGTGTTAGTTAACGTGTTGTTTTATGTTTGACAGTCAGAAGTCGTCACAAGAGCAAAGAGCTGACACGGCAGGAACGAATAACTCTGTGGACAACACCGCTATGGTGTATGAAGGAGCATTAGCCATAAATGCAGCGTCACCTTCAACGTATAGCCACGTGCTACCGGCACATGCTATTTTTGGTATGGTCAGTGTCACATTAGCAATTCGTTGCTTGGGTCTTCTTCACTGACTCGATCGTGATAGGCCCGTGAATCTACAGAGAGATTTTATTATTGAAAACATGGAACAAGGAAGAAAGTCATTTGGCGACGTCGTTTCTGCTCAGTCGAGGACCGAGACCCTACCTAGTTCTTTTTCCTACAATAAAGGCGCCTTTTCTTGCATGGGCCATGCTAGTCCACTCGGTGACGAGGAGCCGAGTCATGATTGAAAAAGCTCACCGGACGATTGAATGCCACTATAAAAAATTCAAGTCGACATGTCGTATGGTGTTTTATAATATAACATGTAAAGCTATTTAGGATAGGGATTTGGCTTCTTTTCCTCTTTTAGATTTTAGTATCAGTTAGGTTTAGTATAGTGACTAATTCTTTTTAAGGAGGGGGTGGGATTCATTTGTTTGTTTCGACAAAGTTATAAGTATAACATATCAATATGAAACCACCAACATTTGTTGCAAGTAGAACAAACTCTTTTAACTTTAATTTAATACAAGGTTGTCTTTATGTTTGATGTCACATGTAAATTACCTGGAATTGTGTGTACCACGTAAAATAGAGGAATGTGAAAAAAAAAAGAAAATTGGCCTTTTTATTAATTAAATTTGGTGATTAAAAGGATATAAAGAAAGAATTAAGTACTTAAGGCATGGATGGTGACTCATTGATGGTCGATTAGATTGTAACCTAACTCCGCTACGCTATTATTCGTTTTCTGTTCTCCGATGTCAGCGGGTTAGAAAATGAAAACTTTTAAACCTACTCCCGAAGATTTAGAGGGTTTTTAACCACAAAACGTGTTGACTTTCACAGATTGCGGCGATAGGAAGCGAGTTCCTGAAATATGTTATAATCATGCATGCGTTGGTGTGAAGTAGGAATGCATCTTTTTTACACCGCAAGGATGCTATCTTCTTATATTAAATCTCGTCCTGGTATAAATATATAGATAAGATTTAACATAAGATGATAGCATTCTTGTTGATATAAGTCACGTATGAATATATAAACGAGATTTCATATAAATATGTAGATAATTATATGAGCCTCATATAAATATATAAATAAAATCTTACAAAATAGGATAAACGTAGACCGTCTAAAACAAAAGATATATTCCCCTTTTAAGATAATGTCTTATTAAATGACATTTTTACACAAAAGTTTTATATTATTGTTGCAATTTCTATTATTATACAGTTTATATCAAGCAGTAAAAGCATACAAGAAATCTATTGAAACCTAATTTAGATAAGCTTATAAGAGATAAAAAGTACTTTTCTCTATTATAAAAGCCCTTTTTAAGAAAAATGAATGTTTAATTGTAAAATAAAAAATTACTTTTTAAATAGATATAACTCTTTTGACAATCAAAATATAACTTTAAAGAAGCTCAACTTTGGAGCTTATCTAAAAAAACCTCTCAAATGACTTTTTGGATAGATTTTTTTTATCAATTAATTAGTTTTTTATTCCTTTTTTCTCTTTTATTTTACACATAATTCCTACAATACTCACAAACTTATCTTCACGTTTACTCAGCTTGATATTTATTTTTAAATTTATATAATATTATTTGATTTTTTTATATGTTTTAATATTTATTTTTTATATTAGTTTTGCTTATGTTATATTCCATATAAATTAGACATATTTTTATTTATGTTTCATATGATTTAAAATTATATAATAATAATATATTATGCTTTGCATATTGTTTAAAATACTTTAAATAATATTTATATGTATAAATAATTTTTATTTTAAAATAAAATATAGTTAAAATTAAAAGTATATTTTATTTTTATATTGTCAAACAGTTTATTATATAAATCTCTTTCAAAAAACTCTTTTTTAAATGACAGTCAAATAGTCAACTAATTTTTAAAAAAGTTCTTTTAAAAAAGATATACAGAAAAATTCTATTGGTATAAGTCCAACCAAACAAAAGCTTAGTCTTATATCTAATTAATAAAGAAACTTTTTACAATTTATTATACAATTTATAGTTATAAAATAATTGAATCAGTTCGATTGGTTCAACTACAAAAAATTTAAATCGAATAACTTTTTAAGTTTAAGTTATTTTAATAATTTTTGATATTTGAAACAAGTACATTTATTAATTAATTTGTCAATTTTCCTTACACTAAGAGATTGTAATAAATTTGAGTATGCAAAATAATTTTTATTTAACTCCGTCCTTTAATTAAACTTCAATTTTTTATGAGCAAAGGCAAGTACTTTCTTTAATCTTATTTTAATTTCTTCAATTTTATTATGTAGCGTTTTTATAACAATCTAATGTCGTTAACCTCTTACTTTATCGGTTTAATTTTTGGTCCGATTTTTAAAACCATAAACCGTAATTATCACAATGATAAATTTTATTTCTTTTTGCGAATTCATCAATCTTCTTCTTTGAAAATAAAAAATACAGTGTAGTCAGATTTTTTTTTGTGTTTTTTTGAGTTTTTGAGTTTTGGATTAAGTTGCATTCTTTCATTTTTAAAATTAGAAATTATTAAAAATTAAAAATTTAATCATAAATTCGGGTCATTATAAAGTAAACATCAAGAACACGTTGCAACATGTACCAACCGAGTCGGCATCGCCCTACCAAGCGGTTCGTGATGTGCTTATCGTTGGGTGACACGAAAAGAACATGCATGTGGTTGGTGCTTAACGTCGGCAGGACAAAACTTCTCACGGAACCCCATCACCGACAGTGGACTGTTGTCCTCACAAAACTCGAACGTGTCATCGAACGATATCAGACAATCAGATTCAGTAGGGCATTGGTGCTGAATTCCTTCCTTTTCAATAATTTGTATGTGTCTAATGGTTCAAGTACAGTCATGAGCTTGGAGAATCATTAGGTTTGGAGCTAAACATTGGATCCCTTCGTTGTATACTTGATAATGCCATTTAAAAGGTATTAAACTCTTGTAAGAAGATTAACATACTATAATGCGACAACTTTACCATCATTTGTTGACCTTGCTCATGCCTTTAGAGCTTGGCAAAGCTTCTACGTGAAGGACTTGAACTAAATTTATAAGAAATTAATGTTAAAAATGGACAACAGAACAAAGAAAATGATGTGTTTGATGGGGAAGTGAATATGACTTACCAACTGATCCCAATACCCTTTTCATATTGTAGGCAATGTAACTCCAAGGACAAGTTAAAGAGGCACTAGGGATAATTGAGTAAAGTATAACTCAAAGGACAAATTAGTGAGGCACTAGGGATGAGAGGAGATAAGAAGTACGACTAAGAATGCTAGTAGGTCGACTTGGATCCGAACTCCTTATGGCCTTAGTTTGAGTGTTGAACTTGTTCTCAAAGGACAAATTTGTGAGGCACAAGGGATGAGAGAAGATAAGAAGTACGAATAAGAATGCTCCGTATGGCCTTAGTTTGATGGGTGTTGAACTTGTTTAGGTTAGGTAGCTCATAGCTCTTGAATCCATTGAGTAATAATTACTTCTCATGGAACAATGATCTCAAATCGTGTTCCCAATTGGTAAGCTGATGATGTCCTGGCCCAAAGCGAAGTCATTCGGTGAATTGATTATAAACTTGATGGATTGAATCAACAAATGCTGGCTACTCAATAACGAGTCGATACAATCTCCTCACAGGTTCAATCCTTGTATAAATCTCTAAAAGTTCAAATGACCCAACTAGATAACCATCTTCGACAATATGTTGATACTCAGTATTCTAGCCTTGACTTTACTCATAAGGGGCAAGAACTCAGGAAAGTGAAGGAAGTCCTTCAATAAATGGAAGACGATGAGTTATTAATGAAATAATCTTATCAACTCTTGTAAAAAAATTAAAAACAAGTTATTTTCAAAATGGATGTCACTATTGTTAGAGATAACAAAATGACTAGGGATAGTAACGAGTCAGCCTTGTAAAAAAATTTAAAATAATTTTTAAAAATTAAAAATATAGAATAATTTTTTAAAAATTAAATCAGGGTCTGAGTTACCTGAGCTCAAGTTTATCCGACACCTAATTTTTTTAAATAAAACGATATTATTTTATTTAGAATAATTAAACCTCAAATTTATCTAAATTTGAGTATGACTTGTTAGCCAAAAATTGTCATTTCTGAAAATAATATTATATCATGTCTATCTAACAATTATTGTATTATGACAAGTCACTTTTGTAGTCATATCTATGGCAACATATACTACAAAGCCCTTTCTTTTTGGCCCTTTTTGATCCCTAATTAGTTCATCATCATTGAGCTCATTTATGTCCCTAATTTTTAAAGCAAAATCTCAAAAGAAAAAAGAAAAAAATGAAGCAAATATTTAAAAAAATTATAAGATAGTATCTGTAACTTATAATTTAAAACTAAATATTTATATATTATATATTACTGATTTGGCCTAATTCATTAATTTTTTAAGAATATAATGAAATTTCATTTTCGAACTTGATCTTTTATTTGTCCCAACTTTTAAAGCATTAAATCAAAGAGTTTAAGATGATGAGTGCTCAGCTATAGCTGTCCACTTTTGACATTTTGGTACATATAACTTATGTCTAGAATAAATAAATGCTGGTATTGGAAGTTTTTTTTTTACATTTTTAATGGATTTGGGGGCACGCCTGGAAAGCATGAACCAGGCCATTCCTTTTGAACCTGCAACGTAGTAGACATTCCACGTTTTCAATGTCATGAGGTGGTGTGGTATGTCTGATAAGTCCATGGTGTTTATTATATTTGCCTGGGTCAAGTTACTATTAAATTGTGAAGTAGTAATCCGGAAAAATGAAGAAATCAAAGTGAAAAAATAAAGAAGAAGAAGAAGAGAGAGTTAAAATCAGAATCGATGTCAGAAGTGGGATTTGAACCCACGCCCTCGTTAGAGGACCAGAACTTGAGTCTGGCGCCTTAGACCACTCGGCCATCCTGACTTGATTGACTGGTTGTTGATGATAGTACTACTTATTAATTGAATTTCGTACACACTCAACATCAAACTTGAAAGGGAAAAAACAAAGAAAATGTGAATCACTGATTCCAGTTTTATGATTTTAAGCAAGCTTTTTGAAGCTAAAATGATCCCTTTTTTATTGACAACTTTTACGATAATTGCTCACCGCCTCTTAGTTGACATCTTTCATTAATTTTCTCAACATGTGAACTATTGAATGAATCAAAAAATTCATTCGTTCATGATTTCTTTAATTAGTTACATAAAATTGCTCGGGGGCTATAGTTCATAGTTTTCATAAAGGAGATCCATCCAGTTTAGCTTCATCATCATCACATCACATCTAGTCCGAAGTTTTACAAGGAAGCGGGATCTGGGATCCATCCAATTTAGTTTATTCTACAATATCAGCTTCCTTTTCCTTCGCATATACTGTAGTGAATAGAAAATTAGCTGATCAAAGATCATTAAAGATCGTTTTTGCAATTGATTGACTGTGCACTCAATGGAAAAAGTTATTCCTGAACCTTTGAGCAATACGGTTGCTTGAGTTTCTGGTAAAGAAAGACCACTTTGCTTGCCGGAATTGTAAGTTTGGGTGGGGACTGAAAATTGACAAAGAGGGCCATAAACTCGTAACGTCGAAATGCGAGAGAACTTAACTTCTGACATTGAAATGTCACCGATACTAATTCGACACACACCTTTGCCACCTTCTTTGCACTTTCCTTTGATGGAAATTAATTAGTTTTTTTATTAAATGTACTAAAAACAGTGTCCCAGATAAGATATCTCGCATTATAACTGTGTCATCTTTTTCTTCTACTTAAAACTCGCCGGATCTATATTTCATAGAACACGATGGCATATACATGTAGGCCAACCTGAGCCCAATTAGCTTCTATCATTTAACAATGAGCCTAGCCCAAGTTATTAAGGTATGAACCTAAGCTTGAATGCAATAAAACTTGATAGCATAGGACTAAAGCATTTGCGATAAAATTAGTATGCGACTTTAAGATCATAACTATCCAGCAGTTCATATCAACTACAAACAAA
>JANZLD010000002.1:769558-796566 GCA_026413575.1 Erythroxylum carthagenense | reverse complement strand
GGATTGAGCGTCGGTGAAAATCATACCGGGGCCTGGATGAGTGCTGACAAGCCATTGCAAAGTGTTGCGTAAAGCAACAGCCTCGGCCTGACTCGCAAGGAGAACACCATCGCGAACAGAAGAGAAAGCTTGGACAAAACGACCATGCGGATCACAAAGAACAGCGGCACAACCAGTTCGACGATGCTCGGGAAAGACGGCTGCATCGACAAAACAGCGCCAAGAAATCACTGGGGACCGAACAACGTCGTCAATATTAGCAACCGACGAACAAGTGGGAGGGTGCAGATTAGCGGCTTGCCATTCCTGCAAAAAACCAACAGCCTGTGAAAGGATAAAATCCACAGTGTAAGACGTGTTGCTCCAGAGCAGTTGATTACGCATCCACCAGAGTTTCCAAGCAATCACACAGAATTCTTCAACAGTAGCTCTATCACCAGCGGCCACAAATTGAGTGAAGCACTCATTAAAGGGCAAGGCAAGTAAAGCACCGCCCTTACCCCATTGATCCCACACGGATCTAGCAACGACACAATGAAGCAGAGCATGACTGACATCTTCAAGACCAGAACCGCACCGACAGTTTGCGTTGAGGGGAATGCGTCGGCTTAGCAAACGCTCTTTAGTGGGCAATACATTACGCAAAGCACGCCAAGTAAATTCTTTGACCTTTGGAGGTAGCTTCAATTTCCAGATAGCGGACCAGGGTGTTCCTCCGATGGTAACAGGTGGACCGTAGTGCAGCGAATGAGCCACACGATACGCAGATTTAACAGTAAACCGGCCCCGACTATCAAAATGCCAAAGGAGCTGATCAGCTCGAGGAGTAACTGGTAAAGGGATCGAGAGAATGGCCTCAGCGTCGTGGGCGCTAAAAATACCAGAAACTAGGGGGAGATCCCAAGCCAGGCCATCTTCGGTTTTCAATGCTTCAACGCGCCAACCGCGAACAATGTCGGCTACATCAGAAGAAACAAAGAAGTCACCAGCTCTTGGTAACCAAGGGTCAAGAAGAACCGAGATGCTACGACCGTCACCTACCCTCCACCTGAGGCCTTCACGTAAAAGGTCACGAGATTGAAAAATACCCCGCCATGTAAAACTGGGATTGCTACCTAGCGAAGCAGTGAAGAAAGAACTGTTGGGGTAATATTTCGCTTTGTAAATACGAGCCAACAGAGAGGATTGATCGGTCAACAACCTCCAGCCTTGCTTAGCAAGCATAGCTTCATTAAAGCATCGTAAGTCACGAAACCCAAGGCCACTTAATTTTTCATTTCATACTTATCCTTTTTTTTTTCTTTTTCCGTACTCATTAAACAAGCCCACCCTCAAATCCAAAATCCATTGAGCCGAAGGTCCCTGAGCTGAAAGACATTATTAGCATCCTTTACATTTAGTCGACGGACAAGAAGCCTCGAGTTGTTGCCAGCGGGTCGGGTCATTTTGACGTGGTTGGTCCAAATGAACTGACAAAACCAATGTGCCACGTACCTAGGAATACGAGTTTAGAGTTGGCCAAAGTTGACCTTCCCAATCATTCCGGTTCAATGGATTTTGTAAGAAAATTAAATGTTTTATGTTCTAATACATTTTGATAAATATTTAAATTATTGTTATAATCCTTAAAATCAAAACAACTGATTCCCATCCAACGGCTCAAGGGCAAAGGGACATGTCCGCACGAAGACATACCGTAAAATTACCTCCACATATTGAAATCGAGCAAAGCCTCAAGAATTCTCTCACTCTCTTCGCAGCCCTCTTCTTCTAACCGGGGTTTCATCGGCCGGCCCAATGGCCGAGACCCCATCACCGGCACCAGCTTCTGTTACGGACACTGAGACGTTGCAGTACTGGTGCCACCACTGCGGGAAATACGTTGCTATCGAAACCCTAGAAAATCTCCCTGACGTCGTTTGCCACGAGTGTAAAAAGGGCTTCGTGGAATTGATGCCCCCTACCTCAACCCTACCTTCCGACACGTCGTCCCTGACCTCCGATCAGGCGGATGATTCGAATTTCGGTTCCCAGTTCCTCCAGATGCTTCGCATAATCGCGGAGGCAGCGCGTGATCGGGACGCGCCGCAACGTCCACCTCAGGATACACAATCGGAGGATGATTTTCTCAGGATCGAGCTCGATGGGTGGGATAACGACGAGGACGATGACGAGGGGGAGGAGGATGGAGAGAACGAAAACGAAAATGAGAACGAGGACGGAGAGAATGGAAATGAAGAAGAACGAGACGGTGAAAGCGGTCAGAATCAATACGATAACGAGATTGAGGTTGAGGACAACAGAGAGGAAGATGATCTGAGGAGAAGGCGTCGGGATGTTCTTCGTCTTCGCATTCGGGACTTTGCGACCCGAACCCGGAGCGGTCGAAATCGGATCCTTGATTGGGCCGAGATACTTATGGGTCTCGATGATAACTCTATTGAATTTCGCCTCGAAGTTCCCGAATCGAATCGGTATATAGGCAATCGCGAGGATTATGTAGATGCGGCTGGATACGAGTCGTTGTTGCAGAGCTTAGCTGAGAGTGACGGTGGTCGGAGAGGGGCTCCTCCTGCGGCCAAATCGGCAGTTTCGGCTTTGCCGACGGTGTCGATCATGTCAGAGAAGGATATCGTTGTATGCGCTGTGTGCAAAGATATGGTTAATGTTGGTGAAACAGTGACGAAATTGCCTTGTGGGCATGGTTATCACGGGGATTGCATTGTACCGTGGTTGGGTTCGAGGAACTCGTGTCCTGTTTGCAGGTTTGAGTTGCCAACTGATGATCCGGAGTACGAGGATGAGAGGAAGAATCGAGTGCGAGCTGCTGCAAGTGGGGCTTCAAGTTCCGGCGGAAACGGTTTGGGTTCGATTTGATCAGAAATCATGTTCTTGCAAGTTAACTATATGTTTATGTTACATTTACTGTTATCGACTTATCGTTTACATGGTTGCTGGACATTTTCCTCAAGTCATTTACTTTTGTGGGTTAGATAAATTGGGATCTGTTTCCATTTGCACCTGAATGTAGATAATATATACTCGACTTGTTGTCATTGCTGTTGTGCTTTGTGTAGTCGTTATTGTACTTGGTCAGACTATGTTTTGGTCTGAAAACATAAGCTATTGAGCATAAGGTGTATGATTGGACCTATTAATTCTATAACAGTGCCTGTAGTTTGTAATTAGGAATAAAATTCAATTAGTTGTCACACTTTCCAGAAAGTGGAGATGAATTGATATCTTGTTTGATTTGATTATTGGATTTGGATCCACCGGGACTGATGGGGCTCAAACCTGCAGCTATTGCCTTGACAGGGTTATGTTCTGACCAATTGAACTGCAATCCCAGTGAAATGCAATAGAGCATATGGCACACATATGCTTATGATTTCATTCCTATGGCTTGTGGTGTTATCAGTGATAGTTATCAGCATCTATAGTTCTTGAAGTTTTGGTTTATGACTCCAGTCTCTGCATTGTACATTTGAGATAGTTGTATTAGGCAAATTGTTGGTATCTAAGATTTTTATGACCTTCAATGATCAGTTATGATATGAGCTTTGTGTGATCAGGAAAATGAGCACTGGTCTGTATTCTTGAAAATGAGCACTGGTCTGTATTCTTCTTTCTTTTTGTTTTGTCTATGGGATATTTGGGTTCTTTGCTTGTGATCACTTCTTTCTCCTTCCTTGTTATACAATAACTTATTCGGACTTCAGTATATATCAGTCAATTGCTTCCTAATTTTTTACTCTCAATGCATCATGGAATCATGTTTTCATAGTTTTGAAGACTAGCTTGAATGGTGAATAGCATTGCATAAAGAAGGTCATACTTTAATTCAATAATGTTACGCTAAGTAAGGCTACCTTTAAAGGTTTTGGTTTCATTTATATCGTCTAACATTAGATGGATAGAAAGTTCCATCTTACTATCTCTTTCACTATGTTTTGTTGGTCACATTGTTATTTTATTTTATTTCATTACACCGCCTATATCTAATGTCGCTCCAGAATCCAGATTCAACGAATGCATCTAACAACTTATTGCTTAATCCGTGTTTTATATTCGTATGCTGTAGGATGCATGACAATTGTAGTCGAATACGTGTGCTGGTACGGATGCTTCAATGGTCTTATGATTGACACAGAGATATGTGCTATGTTGGATGCGCTTACGATCCTCTTGATTGCTTAGATATTAGGAATTTTCGACCATGTTTCTCAGTAACCAATCTTTGCATTAAACTCCTAACTTAGGGAGTTGCAATTTGGTACTTAACGTACGGGATCTATGTGCAGAGGAAAAGCTTGGAAAGACGATACAACACTAGGGTAGATTTGGCGATTATTTCTTCACAAACATTCATGCTGTTAAGATTGACCGTACACCATTGATTAATGTACAGGAGATGACCGAAGGCGGGGGAGAGTTGGAGAAACATTCATGCTGTTAAGATTGACCGTACACCATTGATTAATGTACAGGAGATGACCGAAGGCGGGGGAGAGTTGGAGAAACATTCATGCTGTTAAGATTGACCGTACACCATTGATTAATGTACAGGAGATGACCGAAGGCGGGGGAGAGTTGGGAGTTAGGACGGCGAAAGAACTTGGGCCGGGTTGAAAAAAGGACTCTGACCGGGCTTCAGGTATAGGAGTACCTGCCTCGAGTCCAATCGAAAATATTTCTATGCATATAGTTTCAAGTCGTATTTGGGTGGAAAGGCTCGGGTCTTAGGCCTAATTGCACTCGGGTACGGATCCATCAAAAATTGTCAAACTCAAAGGTTAAGCCTTATGGGGTTAGTTCCATATTGACCCATTTTCATCGAAAAGGTTTTGTTTATAATAACATTAAACTTAAACTTTAATGACTTTTAAAATAAGCTTTAATTAGACAATTTTTTGCAATGTTATATTAATATTAACATAATGTTATTTTTAATTTTTAAATAAAAATGAGTACATAACAAACTAAATGTAAAATTCGTATAAATGTAATCATTGAAAAAATATAAATAATTAAGTTTAATAGCATTGCCCTTTTCTTTATTACGATAATAAGCTTTAGACATATTAAAATAAAATAGTTAGTTTTAAACATATAAAAATTAGAATAATTATTTAAAATAAATAAATAATTTATTTTTATCTTCTAACTCCTATAATTAATAAAAAATATTATATAATGAAAACACAAATTATATATTATTATTTTATTTAAATCACAAGTTAAATTATATGCATTAAAGTATTTATGAGATCGGGTTGGATTAATTTTTTAATTTTTATAAAACTTAAATTCTATTTGTTTAAATTTCAAAATTTTGTGTTTTAACTCAATTATTGATGTTATCGTCTCTATGAAGAAGGCGATAACGACGACGTATATGTGGAGTGTGCTTTAGACTTGACCCATATCTCTCATCCTAAAACCCTCCTAAACCCAACTCATCCCTGAGCTTGTTGGTTGGTCTTTGCTTAATTCTTTCCATGGCTCCAAGTTTTGTATTCGAACCTCCAAGCGACGAAGAACCTCTTCGAGAAGAAACTGAAGAAGAAGAAGAAGAAGAAGAAGAAGAAGAAGAGGAACAACAAGAAGGAGGAGAAAAAAAAGAAGAAGAAGAAGAAGAAGAAGAAGAAAATGATTACGATAAAGAGAGACCCTCAAATCGTCGAACTCAATCGCCGTGGGACTTCGCTTCTTATTCCGAAACAGTTGCCGAAGAGCACACTCGTCGCAGCACAACTTCCATTGACGACAAGATCTCCAAAGTCCTCCAGCAACGCTCTGTCCCCGTTCCAACCGCCGCGGACGACAGCGATGGATCCGACTCCGAACCCGACAAACAAGTACTAACACCGATATTCATCTTTCCTTTTTCTAAGTATTTTGTCAACTAACTAACCACTGTATCTGTTCTCTTTTTTCTTTATATAATTTGTAGGAAGATTACCGAGAAGAAGAAGAAGAAGATGATGATGAAACAAGTACTCCTGATGAGAAGAAATCTTTTTTTGCTCCTGTAGATGGGGCTTCGTTCAATGCGAATTCCTTTATTGAGCTAAATTTATCTCGTCCTCTGCTTCGGGCTTGTGAGGCTCTAGGTTACGTTAAACCTACCCCAATTCAGGTTTCGATTTCACACCCCTTTAACCTAATTCTGAATCTTTGTGCTTCAAATGACTGAAGAGTTCTGTGTAGGCGGCTTGTATACCACTTGCTCTTACCGGTCGTGATATTTGTGGGAGTGCTATTACTGGTTCTGGAAAGGTACTGTTTCTTCCGTTGTGTACCTTCGGCCACTTGTTTTTTTTATGTACTTCTACTAACTACCTAAATTGCTAATCTTGTTATCGATAACTTATTTCTTCAATCTTCAGACAGCTGCCTTTGCATTACCTACATTGGAAAGGCTACTGTTTCGTCCTAAACGTGTTCAAGCCATACGAGTTCTTATTCTTACTCCAACCAGAGAGTTGGCTGTTCAGTATGTTCTACTTTCCTAGAGTGGTTACTAAGTGTTTTATATTTTCTTCAGCTTATAGTATTGTAAATTTGACTATAGATTATCTGGTAGAATTTGATTGATATAATTTTTCTTTCTGGACTGATTTATGTATTGCAGGGTTCATAGTATGATAGAGAAACTTGCACAGTTTACTGATATTCGATGTTGTCTGGTTGTTGGGGGGCTTTCAACCAAGGTTGGTGGTTGAACAAATTTCTGGTTTTGGTGCAGCATTTTTAGTCTTTTGCTTGAAAGCGGGCATTTCTGTTGTTTCCTTTTCTCTTTTCCTTAGATGCATACTCCATTGTTAATAATTCATCAGAATGAATATGTGGATGTGGTTCTTATTTTAGGTGCAAGAGGCTGCCTTGAGATCAATGCCTGATATTGTTGTAGCTACTCCTGGGCGTATGATAGATCACTTACGGAATTCAATGTCTGTGGATTTGGATGATCTTGCAGTTTTGATACTGGATGAAGCAGATAGGTTACTGGAGCTTGGATTTAGTGCAGAAATTCACGAGTTGGTATGTACTCTTCCCTTTGGAGGTTTTTGTTGTATTCTCATGAGTCACAAATCCAAGGAATGGGAGCACTTAGATTTTGCTTCAGGATTATTAAGATTCTTAAAGGGAGATTAGAGTTGAATACTGTTTATTGCTTTATTATGCAAATGTGGGTTAATTCCATAATCTTCTTAGATTTACATAACAAAATGGTTATTATTTGCTTCACTATTTGAATATCAGATATACATTGGTTTTCATTACCAGCCTTTGTAATGGAATGCATTAGTGTTTGACTTCAATCTATGCTTACTTGATTCATCTCTGTGGATAGGTTCGACTATGTCCCAAAAGGAGGCAAACCATGCTGTTTTCAGCTACAATGACTGAGGAAGTTGATGAACTCATCAAACTCTCTCTGACTAAACCACTAAGGCTTTCAGCTGACCCATCTGCAAAGCGACCAGCAACATTGACAGAGGAGTAAATAAATCTGATGCATACTTTGTTCCTTAATTCTTTCTGGTTATGCTACTTGATCACCGAGATACTGTTTACATAATTTTCCATTTAGAATTACGTGCCAATGCAGTTGTTTTTAAATGTTATTGCACTTGTCAAGTAAATTGTCTTTTCTTCTGCAGGGTGGTTAGGATACGCAGAATGCGTGAGGTCAATCAGGAGGCAGTTCTCCTTGCATTGTGTTCAAAAACCTTTACATCCAAAGTGATCATCTTCAGGTTGTTATGGCTTATTGGTTTACATCTGTTCTTTATCAATTTATTTTTCTGCATAAGTAAGATGGTGTTTTAGTTTTGATATTTATTGGTGAATATAAAAATTAGTATATTACTTATGTACGGCTATCCAATTTCTAGTGGAACTAAGCAAGCAGCCCATCGGTTGAAGATTTTATTTGGATTAGCTGGTTTTAAAGCTGCTGAACTGCATGGAAATCTCACACAAGTGCAACGTCTTGATGTATGTAGCTAAATAATTTATTTTTTATTTTTGCTTCTTTTCTGAAGTTATTGCTTATGCATTCATCTATGGTTTATTATTGAAGTTTGAACTTGGATTATAATTTGCTATTCTTGCCAATCTGACTTCTTTGCCGTTAATTCTGACTTATGATTGCTGGTCTAGGCTTTGGAACTCTTCAGGAAGCAACAAGTTGATTTTCTGATTGCAACTGATGTGGCTGCTCGTGTAAGTACTGATGCTAAACTTATGTTGTGTCGCATAACCTCCTTTATTCAATGCTTGGTCCATTTTCTGAATAAAGGGATTTTATGCTAGCAGCAGCTCTAAAAGTTGATAGAATTATTAACTCCAACCTTCTAATATGTTTGTCCATGACTTGGATAGTGGTAGTGGTTGTAAAACCAATAATTTCTTATGAAGATTGGTTGTATTTTGTAGGGATTAGACATTATTGGTGTACAAACAGTTATTAACTATGCATGTCCTCGTGACCTTACAAGGTATATGTCAAACTTTTCTTTCGTATTTGGATATATAATTATTAACTCAACTGTTTCTAACTTGGTTTATGTTCAACTTTCATCTTTTTATTTCTTTTCTCCAGCTATGTTCATAGAGTGGGTCGTACAGCTAGAGCTGGTAGAGAAGGATACGCTGTTACATTTGTGACAGATAATGATCGTTCTCTTTTAAAAGCCATTGTGAGCCAACTTCCTTGCATCCTTTAGGGATTGTTTAGATTCTGCTGCTTATAGATTCCTCTTGAATTAATTCAGAATGCAAATGATAAGTCAACATATATTTGTTATAAATTTAGGCCAAACGGGTTGGTTCAAAGTTGAAGAGCCGTACTGTTGCAGAGCAATCAATAACAAAGTGGTCTCAGGTTATCGAACAAATGGAAAGTCAAGTGGCTGACATTCTTCAAGAAGAGAGGTATTTTGGTTGACTTTCCATCACATAGTTTTTTTGCTACCTACAAGTGGCACTGAGAAATGCTCTACATTATTGCAGGGAAGAGAGAGCCCTCAGAAAAGCTGAAATGGAAGCAACAAAGGTTTTAACTCATTATATCTGGATTTTATACGAGTATATTTGATTCTTTGCATCCATCATTTCTCGTCTAAGCTGATGCACGGATGAATATGGTATACTCATTTGAAACTCATGTTGAAGTTGTTCCGGCCTTCTGTTTTCAATCTCTTTCATCATACTACTGATTAGTACAGAGATACTTGAGGAAAATGTTTAAAATAGAAGTAATCCGACTCTGCATTGGTTTATTTTTGTTTAAATTGGTTGAGGAGCATGTACATAATGTCATGCTTTATCCTTTTCTCTTTTTGTCTCTTTATTTTTGAATTGTTCTAATGGTCTCACTTTTAGATTCTGGAAAAAAAAAGAAACCATAACAAAATTGTTTTTTTTCTTCCTAATAGAGGTGTGCACGGATGCTGTTATCGTGCAGAAGCATTACATAAATTTGTGCCTTTTATACATGTGCAGGCAGAAAATATGATTGCACACAAGGATGAAATTTATGCTCGTCCCAAAAGAACATGGTTTGTAACAGAAAAAGAGAAAAAGCTTGCAGCTAAAGCAGCAAAGGTAAGTTTTTCTAGTGATTTTCAATCTCTGTTTCAAGGATGGAAATGAGCCAGGTTGGGCTAGGCCAGCTAGACCCGATGCTCATTACATGCGGCCCGGACCAGCTTCAGGCTGCTACTAAACGATATCGTTTTGGTCAGTCATACCAAAACAACATCGTTTTGATGGAGGGTTCGGGCCAGTCGAGCCTTTTCGACCGGTCTTTGTGCCAGCGCCAGGACCAAGCATGGCCTGAAGCCCAATCACCTGTGCCTGGCCCATGACTTGGAACCGGATTGGGCCAGGCTGGAAATGCCATTCCTACTCCCTCTAGCAATGACCCTGTGATCCACAGTTTGAGAAAATGTGTTAGTTGTACTAGTTTCTCCAGTTGATACACAGTGGCCAATTCCCTGTGGCAGGAATCAGGCAACAAAGGAAAAGGTTCTGGAAATGAGATGATTAGTGCAGAGCAAGCTGAAGACCTTAAAATGAAGGAGAAAAGAAAAAGGGAGCGTGAGGTCCTTATTTTCCCCTTGCATTGTTATTATTCTTTCAATGGAATGCTTTCTGCAAATGATATTTAAATACTTTGATACTAATGCACAAAACAGAAGAATATGCCCCGTAAGATGCGTAGAAAGTTACAAGCTGCCAGGGAAACATTGGAGGATGAGGAACTAATAGAGACACCAAAGGTGTGACATTTGTTTTACTTTTTGCCCCTATTTGTTTATGATATGTTTCTGTTCTAAAATGCTGAGTCTCTAGGTGTTATGAACCACCTTGTGTATGGGGCAATGGGTTTAAGGGATGTTGGCTCCAAGAAAATAGATGTTTCCATTCTGAATACTAGTGTGATATGCTGCACCATCTCTTTAATCACTACGACTTTTTCTATTTAAGCTATCAACGTCATAGTTTTTTATGAAATAAATACTGCAGAGTAATGGAAAGAATATGAAGGACAAGAATGGATTGTCACTAGTTGACCTGGGTTATCGACGAGCAAAGGCTGCAAAAGCAGTGACGAGAGCTGTAAATGCCGGTAAGATTGCACTGAAGGCTAGTAAGAAATCAAAGCGTCCTCAAAAAATGCAATCAAGGACAGAAGAGATGCGTGAGCTGTTCCAAAGTGAGATGAGTGAGAGGAAGCAGAAGAGAGTGACAGGAAACAAAAACTCTAAGAGTTCATTTAAGAGCAAGTCACGGTATGATTCTAATTTTCTAGTAAATGGTATTTTGTCTGCAGTTGGATATGTTTCTAAAGAGGAATGAAATGATGAGAATACGTCATCAAACCAAAATCGAAAGAACTTCACTTTGTCAACTTGGTTAAGCAACATTTAAAATCCTAGCCTTCAATTACCAGCATCTTGACTAGTGTCTGAAGAATTCACAACATGGGGTTTCATTGCGTGACCTTTCGCCTTTGCATGTACTCTCGTTGCTCTATTGTATTCTAAAACTTCAATTCGGTTAGAATGAATCGATGTATAATTTTAGCATCCCTCTGCATAATTTTGGCACCTTGTTGTGAATGAAAAGTTCCGAACTGATTGTCTCTATCATGCTCTTAGGTCTAGAACTACTGATCAGTTACTGCTGATATTCTCATGAACATGGCATGAATCATAATCCAGTTTCCATTTCTTAATGCTGATTAAAAGTTAGTTTTCATTTAAACTAGCTATAGCAAGACTTTTACTTTATGGTGTTATGTTTATGTTCCATTTGATTGTATGCATTGACGTTGGATTTTTCATCCCTTGCCTTTTTTCTTCATCTAGGTACAAGCGCAGGTAACACTAGATTTATGCTAAAGTGTTATACATTTGAGAGGAAGACTCGAAGAGGGTTATTGATTCAGAATTTTGCACAAGGTTGCTAAATTTGCAGCCTCAGGCCACTCCTCATGTCCCATTATAGGAATTTTGATTTGCATCGTAAGAGTGTAAATTTTTTTAATGCTTTATTTAAGCTGTCACAGCATAAAAGTAGTGACAAGAGATCTTATTACTCTCCTCCTAGCAATCCCTCATTTTTTCTTTTCTATCATTGTTTACTTCTATTGCTTAAAAACATTTCAAACAGGATCTGATGGTGTAATGCCTTTCTTAAGCTGTGGTTTATGCGACCTAAACCTATTAAAACAATGATATCAAGGTGCTTTTGTTACTTAAGTATCACCTCACAATTTATTGCAATGAAGAATTATAATGATAAAAGTATAAGGTTAATTATATAGAATTCCTGTAGGGTTTGATAACTTTGATTTCTTTTATTTCAATATTGTTTTGAAAAATTATTACTTATTTCTTTGTAGTATCAATTAATTATCACAAAATTTTTGTTATTTTTAATTAATTTTTAATTCCTTCATAATTCTAAAATAACTATTAAAATTTAGAATATTTAATATTATGTTGTAAAGGATGTGATAATTTTAAAAATATAATTGAAGTAACAAAATGTTGTAATGTGAGTTTGTACATCCATCCTTACAATATATGTAAAAAACAAAAGCAGTTTGGTAAAATTTTGGTGACATGTATAATGTGTAGAGATTCAGTAATACACACACACACACACACACATATATATATATATATATTATTATGTATCAATATCAACACTTTTAATGTACTTGCTTATAAATATGTTTGAGAAGGCATTTATCTTTTATAATTATTAGATGTTAAAAGCATTCCTACCATAGACTATTCTTTGTTCATGTTCCTTACAAATATATACTGTCCATTGCCACTTTTATGCTTATTGGGTACATGTACAAAACCCACAGACAAAGTGGGCTTAAAGAGATTTTGTTGCTTGATATCAGAAGACAGCAAATGTTTTAAAATTCGGGATTTATACACAAACTTCCCGCTTGATCAAAGAACTTGACAAGAAAATTAGTTCCTTTAAATTTCTTTCTATATAAGGAAGAGACATTACAGCTAACATTTAAGGAGCTTTCTATGATTGCAACAACCTTCTATGACACAGAAAAGATAAATTAAGAAACTAGATCAAGACTAAAACAAATAAAAACCCTAAATTTCTTTACTTTGAGCAATTAGAGTTCCATGACAACCCCCCTCAGTTTTTTATTCAGTTATACTCCCACTCTCATGAAAGCCAATGGGCTTGCCTTATGAATTATCATTCCTGCATTCCTGGGACAATCAGCTTGATCAGACTTTGTGAAAGGGGACTGCATTTCAGTAAGTCATCTCCAGGGAGCTTGCTGATGTTTATGCTGTGATGAGAAGGGTTCCCACCCGCCATCCGGTTCCTTCCTTTTCTCACTGATTCCAGAGCTCGAGGATGGTTGGAAGTTGGCTTCCATTGGCCTAGCTTGACTAGGCATGAAAAATTGCCTGAGACTCCCGGTATTTCCTCCATCGATTGCAAAACCAGAATTTAGATCAAAGTTAGAGCGAGAGGACCCCGCAACACTTTGACTATGGGGTGCATTAGTCATGCTCACAATGAATGATGATTGCGAGTAAGGTGGAACAATTGATGCAGATCCCATAACTTGTGGCACAACAGGGGCTCCTCTCGAATCAACCATGTAAGGAATTGAAGTACCAGGTCCATACATAGCTGAGGAGATGGACATAGTGGGTACGGATGCCAGTCCATTGTACCCAAAAACAGGAGAATTCGTATATGACACTGAAGGGACCATTACCAGAGGACCTCCAATTCTTGCAACATTGGCATCCATGCCTATGTCAGCATACCTTCCATTTGGTAAGGATATTGTCTGAGGAGTAAGATCTTTCCTCCTGACATCCATTCTACTACCTACCTCTACTCGGGTACCAAAGATGGAAACAACATTATCGGCTGGTCTTTGTCCTCTATGTGCACTTGGATTTTGTGAAGACTTTCCACGAAAGAGCCCTTGATCGGAGGCATCATTCTGGAAAAGGGGGCTATCATTTAAATCGAAGTTCCTCATAGAAGGCCGCATTGAGGATGAGGAAGAGGCAGGAGAGGGGCTCCGATGGCTGTTTCTGGGGTAATAAACTTGTCCTTCCAACCTCAAATCTGATGACAGAGCATCCCCGTCGTCGCTGATGCGATTTAAATCCAAATTCGGCCTCTCCAATCTTCTTGGGCCCAATTCTAAAGAAGAACCCCCAGAATTGAGTCCAGATGAGAATGGAATTTGTCTTTCTGAAGTTATATTTATGACCTTCTCATCTCCATCCTCAGCCACATTGAGATCAATATCGAGACAAAAATGTCTCTGTTTTAAACCTCCAGTCTCGACAGTCTTATCACCGTCAGAAACCTTGCGTGGAGAAGCTGGACGAAAAGCACTAGTAGCTGCAGATCCTTTCCACCCAAGGCTTCCACTGAACTCCAAAGGTGCTGCAGGTGATCCAGAAACTGTCATTGGCCTAGAAGCTGAAACAACAGATATTGGAGTCAAGATGGGATTCACAGGATGCTCTGCATCATCAGAATGGACTTCTTGATTCAAATCGAAATTACATGAGCCTTTCTCGCCATCAATTTCAGCAGCTTGAGCCAACTCTGTCACCTGAAAACATTGTGATTCTTTTTCTCTGTTTTCTTCCCTTGCCACTTGATCATCTGGATTACCCAATTTTCCTTCCTCTTCAGTATGTTCAACAGGTGAACGGCTTCTGGCTGGCACGTCATCTGGTAGAACAGCAGTGGCTAGCTCTTGATTTCCACTTACAGAATTTGGGCTACCTGGTATACTATTATTCATAATTTTCTCTGAAGAAGAGCTGCACGATGGTTCTTTGTAGTCTACCACTTCTCTCTCCACTTCTTGAGCTACCTGTCGAGCTACTTCGAGAGCATCAACAATACCATATTCAAGTTCAATGTCAGATCGCCTCCTACCGATTGGATTAGGACTTCGGATCTCCATTGTTAGTTTGGAGAAATCAGAAGTATCTCCCACAACATCATCTGCATCAGAATGCTCCGCATCATCATCAGCAGGTACAATATCTTCCATCTCTGATGCAGGACTGCTAGATTCATCAGGTTTTTCCAACGTACTATCCTTTCCAGGGAAGTCCTCCCGAGCATCAGTTGAGCAATTGCTCTTGTTGGTTATGGACTTGAGCACTGGATCATTACTATGATATCCAATACCCATATCATCAGTCTTATTTTGCAAAAAGGAGCCTGTTTCTTTAGCACTTGAGGCATCAGATCCAGTAGGAGCATGAGATTCCACCTTCACAGCAGATGACGCTATTACATCCTGGACAATGTCAGGTTTCTTTGAAGAATCTGACTCTTGCTCTTCTATTTCTCCCTTTGGGACTGTAAAACTAGGAACTTCAATAGAACTTACCTCTGAAGAATTTAGGACAGATTTTTCCTTCACTGAATTCTCCTGTACTAAGGGCGACATAGTAGAGGTTGTAGGAGGATTAGGTGATCCACCCTCCTCACTTTTGTGATCTAAAACCATAGGAGAAAGATGATTGTTACTATGAGAATGAACCTGCCCATCTTCAACTTTTTCTACTTCAGTAGAACTTGAGCTTCTTGATAGCGAAATCTGAACCTTGGCAGGTTCTGTCCTATTATTTTCTTTATTATCACTTCCTTTTGAAAGAGGAAAGGCAAGAGCAGATTCTGTTCCACTCTTCTCATTGTTGACTGCACCTGGATCAACTTCGGTAGGACCATGTGTATCATTACAAGTTGACTTAATAAGCTTACCATCCTTCCAGCCATCAAAAAGTGCTCTTGCTCTGTCCTGAACCCTAGAGGAAGTGTGATCAAGAAGATTATTGACAGTGATAAAGATCCCAGAAGAAATTGACCTTTCTTTTTCTACTTGTAGCTTTTCCAGTGCTCGTAAGAGTGCTGTAATTGACTCTTCTGCAAAGCTATCAGTTGTATCATTAGAAAAATTCTGAGCATCGTTTAACCACCTGTCAATGAAGCACAGTCCATCTAGTTGAATAAAAAGATCAAGACAATCTCTATTGTCAGTAGCAGCAATTGTGCTTGCAACAGCAGCCCACTGCCTGGTTGCATCACCAATGTTCTTCACAGCACAATCTTTCTCCTTCTGCATAACAGCAACCAATTCTTGGACTCGGGAAGGGGCTGTGAGCCCATCTTTCATCTCGCTCAGGGTAAAAAAGTCTTCAAGTGTCATATTTCGCTACATATCATCTCTGAGCAACAAGGAAATATTTTCAATGTACTATGGTTTTTCCACCATAAGAAGTTCTAGTGCACCTTCAGAACTCTATTTACAAGATATCCTGGAAACAAATATATTAAAACTGATAAGTAGAAGATTAGGATGAAATTAACATAAGCAGAAGACTGTCTTCCGCACCAGCAATATAGATTACAACTTGCAGTGGTGTTCTGGTATCCAAAATTGTAAGTGGAATTCACAAGCAGAATAGCTAATCATTACATTTAATATATGACTAGTCATAAACAATAAACCAAGCTGGAAAAGGAATGCAGAATTGTGAATGAGTTTGTCATTGCACATTATGTTCAACAAGCAGTGAATTACAATAAAGTTATACTTTCTAATAGAAGGACCAAAAACTATAGTAAGCTGCTATACCATCTATGAAAATAGTTGCAGTAACGTAAACAGTTGAAGCACACTTAGAAGCAGAAAAAATGATATGGAGAATTACCCATGGTTCAGAATCCTACCATCTCTAATAACACAATATTATGTTTACATGACTGTCTGATAAGGGTGAAAATCCTACACAGAAAATTTTTACAGTTGATTTTCGGATCTCTTTGGTAACATTCTTTGTATCCATTAGGTGACTTGCCGGTCACCCACAGCAATCCATCTTGAATCTGATCAATGATTCAGATCCAACCAAAAAAAATAAAGGGCTGCACAAGTTTCACCTAGTTAACAAGTAAAAGGAGATTATGCAAGAGATATATAACTAAATATTGAAAACTATAGGTATATCAAAATGGAAAAATCTATTGGTCTCCCAAGTCGAACACAAAAAAAATGAAACATTACCAAGTTTGCCTGGTTTATATCAGTGATATCCAAAGCTTTCTTGCCAATTTTAAAACTGTAGTTCAGTGGGACGCAATCTAACTTTATCAGGAAGAGTAATAACTAAAAATCTATGTGAGAAGCAAGTAGCATCCCCAGTTCACTCGCTTTGTTGTACATCAGATAAACTAAAAAAAATCAGTTCAAGATCTGATGCCACAATGCAACAAAAATTCTACTGAAACTTGAATGTAGATGAATACCAGATCCTATAAACCTACGCACTAGACATGGTCAAAGAAAATTCATACAAGGCAAAATACAACAAATGAAGCCCTTGACATACTACTCAATATGATTAATATTCAAAAGACGGACAATGTATCCTTAGTAGGAATGTTTTTTATTATTTACCACATGTCCAGAGATTCTAAATATGATACTTTCAAGAAATTAATGCATCTAAATCGCACGTGGAGCACTCCGGTGTCAACTTGGTAACAAAATAAATGTATGCAATGTGAAACTACATGATAAAATATCGCCTTTAGAACAAGTATCACTAGATTCACCAATTCAGATCTAGGTAACAAGTGCCAACTCTTCTGTGTCCACAAATCATATTATTGATCTGAACTTAAAAGTAACTTAATCTACACCTAGTTGAGTGTCCCTCTTCAAAGTAAAACCACATTAATATCAGACAACACAAGGACAAACAAAAATCAAAGTTAAGTATCATCTAAAAACCCATAGCTGAACAATTAGAGACAGAAAAACACATGAATTGCAAAGCTGACACGCAACAACTATTAAAGGAGAGGGTAATTGGCCAAGAAATGAATGCCAGATTTTCGCAACATCTATCAACTATCAAAAGATCAAAGTTCTACTGATTAACAACAGCCAATTTACCGTATCAAAAGAAATGTCCTAGAATTGCAGTGAATAAACGGGAGAAGAATGAACCCCGTGAAAAGGAAAGTCTACAAATCTACATACTAAGCAGCTCAAATAATTGAAGCCAGCTATCAATTTCATAAATTTCTTCAAGAACTACACATGTAAAACCAGCAAGACTTACCATACTAGAGAACATCAAACCCTAGAATTACAAAAACCCAGAAAGAGTAAAGCAACACCAAACTTTTCAACTCCTCTAACTCTCTGCACAAAGAAGAGTCGTGTCGTGGCTGTGAAATTTTACAAGATTCGAAAAGATAGTCCACGGATTCTCACAATTAATGCTCCCAGATACGCAATTAAATAGTGCCAACTCCAGGAAAAATGAAAAAAAATAACTATCACACAAAGGGAAAAAACTTAACAATTACTAAACGACTGAAGAAGAAGAAGAAGAAGGGAAATACCTCTCTTAAATGAACCGAAACCAAACCCTAGAAAGAGACAGTGCTCCACGTGAGAGAGACTAAGTTTCTCTCACTAGAAAACAAATTCCACAACCCAATTTAAGCTTTATCTCTTCACTATCGCCTATTACAAGCCCAGTTTGAGTTTCGTATTTACACTTCTGCTCACGGAAACCTCTCCACACTGGATCTTTGCTCTCCTTTTGGAACCTCAGAGAGAGGGGAGAGAGAGAAGCGAAACGTTGCTTCTTCGGAGTAATTTTTTTCCAATTTTATTATATTTAAAATTTACTTGAATTTTTATAGTTCGATGCTCTGGAGGATTTTGGTTCGCAATCGGGTGAAAAAGAGCACGTGTAAGGCGTGCGTGAGAACCTTTCGGCTGGCTCCCAACCCGCTTGGTTCGGGTGGGTGACCCGAGAGTATAAAAAGGATGCTTTTTATGGGTTCATGTAGTCCGAGGAAGAGGTCTAACAAGATATTAAGTTCCTACAGTACTTTCTACTTCTCAATTTAAAATTTTAAAATAATAATAATTAATTTTATTCTTATATAAAATAACTTTATTTATTATTTTTAATATCTTGTCTCATAAATAATTATATTTTACATTAAATATTTAATAGGTTTAAAGGCTCAATAAAACTGGGATTTTATAAAATTTTGAAATATTTAAAGTTTAAATTTCTAATATTTTTTAAAAATTTTGTAATATTAAAATAAATTGAGTTAAATTTATTCCAAATTTTAATTATTAAAAATAAATAATTAATGTCTAACAGATCATTTGATTTGAATTTCGTTTTATTTGGTGTATGTTGAGAAAATAAACGAAAATAACTGTCAAAATCAAGTGAAAAGATGGGTTTGGACAAACTCTAGGAAGCAAGCACAAGCACATCCATGTCTTTGTCGTGGGGGTCCCTAAAGTTAGAGCAATGTGCCCAAAGATGGTAAAAAGAGTCAAACTTGTTGAATTTTGACTTGGATTAATCGCGCTACGGGTTAAGGTCGGGTCGATCATAGTCACTTTGGGTGAGTCACGAGTCAAAGCCCAACTTGACCCGTGGCCTGATCATTTTGTCAAAAATGATTGTCAAGCCATAGGCCGAGTTACAAGCGAGTCAGGATTAGGTTACGCCTAATCGAGAGCAGCCTGAACTCAACTTAATCTACTGACATCTCTAAATGTGCCTTGTGCAGATGTATCCTTTTCATGAGTAAGTTTAACAATTGGTCAATTTAATTTGTCAGACTTTTTTAAAATTTGACTTGAGAAGAATTTAAAATTTTTTTAAATTTGAAAGATATTAATTTGAATTTGTTTTTTAAATTATTTTAATTTTTAAATTTTATCATCATCGTCAACAGTATTCAATTGAAGTTCCGCTACGATGCAAAGTCCAGAAAGGTTCGATAGTATAAATCAACTTGATATCATTTATTAAAAAAATGAAGCCCTAGGTCAATTATTCATACTTGAATTTAATTCAAAACTCAATCAATCTATTTATTAATTTCAGGTTAGATTATATCAATCCTTTTAAAAAAGTCAAAGTTAACGAATTCCAACAGACAAGGTCCCAGAGGTTAGGAAAGGGATATTAATTGTATGCAAAATTTGCTTTGCATTTTTATAAATATAATGTTTTTGTGACTCCAGTCAGTGTTAATAACTTTTACTCATATGAATATAATCCTAAAGAGTGATAAAATATAGGTGAAAAGTACGAAGCACTTTAAAATTTTTAAATTTTATATGTGATCTTAAAAATATTATCTTTATACACTTTTAAATTGTGTGATTTTCACTTTAATATTTCACAACAAACTTAAATAAACTCTTATCTTTATCTTTGTTATTATTTTCAAGATAATTTTATCAAAAATTTTAAATAAATAGTTTATATTATTTGTTGGTCAAATAAGTTATATTAATTTGCTTTTAGCTAATTGTTGATAAAATCAAATAATAGCTTATATAATTTATTGCTGCCAAATAAGGTTATAAATGAGTCCCGTTTTACATCACGTTAAAATGTAAAGTAATACTAATGCCACAAATAATAATAAAAACTTAATAAATAAATAAAAAACGTTAAAGTGCAAATCTTAGATGCATTGCAAATCCTTTTCTTTGTTTTCCAATGGGTTAGCAGCGGGGACATGGTCCCATTGGGAGATGGTTGGCAATACGGTGTCGTACTAAGGGATAGAGACGCATCATCCCATTTGGGGGGTATTTGCTTCAGGGCAGGGCCCGGACCACAGGGAGTGTGTCTCCTCATTTCTCCAAGTTCGGAATTCGGATACAGAAGTAAAAGTCTGATGCATGTGACTAAAAGCTGAGCAATCTTAAACTTTGACAGAGCCTGCAGACACTTCAGGCCACCTAGAGTGACATTCCAGGTTCCAGGTCTCCAATCCAACACCTGAACTTGTAAAAACAACTGGCAAGTTGACATGTCTGTTTCAATCAGACGTCACCTTAACAATATACTAATTATGGCATTGATAAGTGTGAAATAGTTACTTTTTGGGCTTATCATCCAGAGATAATCCAAAATAATTTCACATTCCAACAAAATTACGATTCAGGAAAAGCTTACCTTGCTCATGCTGCGAAATCTATCAAATGATCAAGGTTTCGTAAATGACTCAACAACTTTTTTTTTCATATTGAAAGGTTTTATCAATTTAATTATGTGAAATTGTTAATAAGTGTGTTTAATAACCAGCATATTAAATTAATGGATTAAACTCAATAAAAAATTAGTAGATTAAAAGATTATTATATATAAAAGTTATTACAAATTACTCGAAGAGGTAAAAATAAAGAAAAAGAAAAATGGAGATAGAGATAGTTTATTATTCAAAGTTAAATTTTAAAGTTAAATTAATATCAAATTTAATTCATAATATACAATGAACTATTATCCCATATTGTATATATATATATATATATGTCTTCTTTTGACTTTGAAAGTAAACATGACAACTATAAAAATAACTTTTAAAATAAACATAAAGACAATTGAAATGATTAAGTAAATTGTATCGACGATAAATTGAGAAATGCCCAATAGGTAGGTATTGCTTGTGTTGGTTTATGTTGAACATAAATATCATATTTGACAAACAACAAATTGCATTAGCTGTTAGCTGATTATATCAGCAATTAGCTGATGGCTGATCTGACCAGCAGATCACATTAGTTATTTATTAAAGATGTTTGGTAAAATTAAATGTTTAGTATGAACAGTTGATATATAAAATGACTTATGAGGATTTGATTTTTTTTAAAAAAATTATAAGGGTATAAATATTATATTTCTTAGTATTTTGTTGAATATTCTTATATGAATTTATATTTTAGATATTTAATTTTACAAAAATTAAGTCTATAACTTTAATAAAAACATAGCTAATACTACTACTATTACTAATAATAATAATAATAATAATAATAATAATAATAATAATAATCATCATCATCATCATTATTATCATCATCTTCATCGTCATAATAATCTAACTTTAAATTCTCTATTAATATGAATGATTTAACGAACTATATATCATATTAACATTTTTCATATAATATGTATAGATTTTATTATTTAATATATTAAAATATCTATAATTATAGTATGACAAATGTACAATATACAACATAATCCTAAAATTATGAAAGGATGGTATACTTGTTTTTTTACCTATTAATTTTTAGCTGTTCATCAAAAAAACTTCTTTTACGAAGTTTTCAGAAATCAACTTATTGAAGTTAAATAAGTTAACCAATAAGTCATTTATCAAATACATCAATAACTTTTTAAGATAGTCAAAAAGTTAAATTTTAATCAATAAGCTAAAAAACAACTTATCAAACTATTTGTCAAACACCTCAATTGGTCGTGTTTGGTAAACAACTGATAATTTTTTTTAGTTTTCTAACCCATGTTAAAAAGCTATTTATTTGTGTTTGTTATGAGCTGGTTGGGTTGGCTAATTTAACCAAACTAGCTAATTTTTTAAAAGCTTCTTAAGTATAGCGATTGGGGTTAATTATTTGTCTAATAACAATATTGTCTTCTACTTTACTCTTTACTTTTGCTTTGTGTATTTTCAAAGTTGGCTTTTTTTTGTATAATTATGTTTTTATTAAAGTTTTGAAGAATATAATAAAGGGGTTAATTAAACTTTTTAATCTTTATTTAATTTTATACTATTATTTTACATTTAAACATACAATAATATTAAGTTTTTAAATATAAATAGTCACATCAAATTAATATTTTTAGTATATAACTATTATTTATCCTATTTGTGTTATACTATTATTATAGATATTTTTAATTTATTAAATAATAAAATTTATATATTATATAAAAAATACTTGATGTAGCTTGTTGTATCATTCATTTTATTAGAGAATTAACATTGGGTTATTATTATTATGAAAATTATAAACTTAATTTTGTAAAATTAAATATTTAAAATATATCTTATAAGAATATTCAACCACATACTAAGAAATATAATATTCATGTCCTTATAATTTTTTAAAAATTATATCCTTATAAGTCATTTAACACATCAACAATTAATAATAAACAGTTAATTTTATCAAATATCTTTAATAAATAGTTAAAATTATCTACTGTTTAAATCAACTGATATATATACTGATGTAATCTGCTATTTGTCACACAAGGTCATTATTAAAAAAAATCGCTTAGACCTTAATTAAAACGTGATAATTACTAACTAGAACGTGTTTAAAGTCAACATTTCGACCATGCCAAGTTGAACCATTCCATGTATTACTCTGACCTAGTCGTTCCATATCACGTCAGAGTTTGAGCCTTGAACACGCTATGAAGGCAACGTGTTGATGTTCAATCATTTGACCATAAGATGTAGATTTGACATTTTCGAGGAAGTTGAGAGATAGATCTAAGGAGTGTTCTTGTGGGAATACTAAGGAATCGGTCCATATTCATGTTAAATAATCATGGTAGCTTGGAGGAAATTTTGGTAGAGGAAGGTCAGGATATTAATGAAGCCTGCTTGGTTGGACTGTTTAGACCAATTTGTCTTTTGCTTTTTAATTTATCGGAAAATCCTCAATCCCCAAGCTATTATTATTATGATATATATAACTAAATTTGAAGTCTCGTAATAAAGCGAAATTTAAAGAGGTCTGATAATATCTAACCTTATCTTTACATAGTGCACTTACGAATAAATATGAAAATATGTAATCTTTTATTTAGTAAAATATACAATTATTATTTTGTAGACACACAATAAATAAATTATTTCGAATAAAATATTTAACAAGTTAATAATTTAAAATTAAATGACAAAATTAATTCAAATAATATTTATAAGTATTTATATATTTGTATTCTTAATTAATTATTTTTAATTAAATCGAATTACAGTTTCTCTTACTTTTAAATTTTTAATCTCTTCAATTAAAAACTTTCTAAAAAATGTTAAAATTTAATTTTTTTTTCTTATACTAAAAGAAACTAAGCCAACTTCACATTTCACATTGGTCATTGCAAACTCTGTCTTGTGATGTATTATGGATTTTGTAACTATTAAAGGTTGAAAAGACAACTTGAAAAGGTTGGAAAAAAAAAAGGATCAGAGCTAAAAAGTTTGAACTTAGTGTGCTGCGATTGATACGCTGAGTGCATCACCAATCCGCTCATTAGTCATCCATTACCTACCTATAACTTAGAATGCTATAACTTAAACTCGACTGCAGACGACAACCTAAGCATTTTGAAAGATGATGTCGGCCAATGGACCTTCTTGGTCGGTTGCTGGGACCGGTTGAACTTTGAAGCATCTCACAATTCCCTTTGTGGTGATGTTCAATCCATTCCCAATTTTTCGGTTGCTATTCAAGGCCGTAATCGCTATAATTATAAGGACAAACGTGAGCTCTTAGCCCATTTCGTAGACAAACATGGGCCTCTCGAGATTGCATAATGATAAACTTACTTTTAGTTATGTGTTTAATTTGCAAATAACAGTTCTATTTATAAATTAGTAAGCTTTAATTTAACTGTAAGTCTTTGTATTAAGTTTGAGCATTTGAATTATAAGTTATAATAAAATTTTAACCTAATTAATAATAAGTAATTGGGCTAATTAATTTTAATTCGAATTCGATACATAAGTTTTAGTTAAAACTGATCTCAGTAATATATTATTTAATTAACAATAAAAACTAAATTAATAAATAAAATTTATATACAGTTTTATAAATTTACTAATATCACAATGAGTTATTCTCAACATTCTTGTCCGAAACTAATTACAAAGTTGATAAGTGGACAGCAAGGTAGTGCTCTAACATAGTTAGTACTAAAAAATAATGCATCACGAAGGCATTTACCAGTTCGTCATTACAATTCTACCCGAAGCCTGCAATTCTTCGAGTCAAATAAGAAATTACTTCTCGTTGACTCTCTTGTTACCGACATCCACTATGTTTGCCCCTCAGATCCTCTATCTCATTACTCATGTCCTATTTTATCTTAATCATTCATTTATATGGATCATTCATTTATGTAAATCTTACATAAATAAATAATTAAAATGAAATAGGACAGGATTAGGATAGGGGTAATGAGATAAAGGATCACGTCCCCTATGTTTGTATCTACAAAACCAAGATATTAGGCCTTGTTTGGTTGGCATAGATTTTTGTTTAGGAAGATAATATTTTTTTAATTTATATTATCACATTTAGTTTAGTTTTTTGAGTTGATAAGAAAGTAAAAACTTTATCAATCTAAAGAAAATAGTAGCAATTTACTTGGGACTCTAAATACTAGTACTCATTTGATATTTAGATTACTTTCTTCAATAATTTAATCTAAAAAATATGCTAACCAATTCAACCCTTTCTTATCTCTCAAATCTACGACAACTCATTTATAAAACTCTACCCTTACTTTAATTATTCTTATTCTTTTCCTGTTAATAAGATTTTGGATATTTTTGCTCAAAAGTTTTAATCGACAATCCTTAAGTTCATATTTTTCCTTCTTACTTGTACTACAAATTAACATTATTTAACAATTTCAATTTTTATTAGGTTTGTAGGGATATAATTGAAAATACAAGTCAAAATTAAATTACATTCTATGAAATACTGTTGCATACCAAACACTATAATAAGAATCTATCCAATTTTTCTATTAGAATTTTTATAAATATCAAAACATGTGAATGTCTTTACTTTCCTTAGAGTTATTTTCCAAACAATTAAATTCCAAATTCACATTATTTTCCCTCAAACCAAATGAAGTCTTACAGTAAAAGACATCATTAAAAATTTACAAGTTATCTTTTATCGGAGAAAGATTTATTTTAGAATATAAAAATAAAGTGAATTATATAAATATGTGATTTTTAATTAGTTATCTTAAAATATGAGATTGAGATATATTATTCTTAATTTCATATAAACTATTGTGAATTTAGTCAACAAAATTCAGTAAAAAAAATGTCATATCCAGTGGTCGGTTATTTATTAAGCCTAGGATAAAGAGACTCGATAAGATTATTATAAATAGTTGCTAAGGTTTTTTTTTTGTTGTCTGTTTAAGTAAGTTCAGGAACATTCAATTTCTCTTATCCGCTAAGAGGCCTGCACATTAAGAAGGTTTAAAAAGAGGCTAACGATATAAAAATATCCAACTTTCATTAAGGTTTATTGAAATTCTATGAGCTTATTCATTTATTGAGGAGTTTGTTCAAGTATTTTTAGCAACTTGTTCATTGTCCGATAAATGACAAAACAGGTATTTTATTTACATTTTCTTCTTTAATACAAGTTTATGGTTGACCTCGCGTTCGTAATTAAATTTCGTATTATGATTAACAATTTATATGTACATGTACTGTTACTAGAAACTTGGTATATAATTCACGTACTTTTACCATAAATTGGGTACCTAATACACGTACATACACACACGGTCCTCATACATACACATAAGTACAAATATACTGTTCCATTCAATAGAGATACCGATAAACTTGGAAATCAAATACGTTATAAAAAAGCAACTTCAAACAATGAGAAATTGCCCAACAACTTGTGCAATAGGTTTTCTCACATCAGCAGTGTTAAATAACGTATAGAAATCCACCTTTCGAACTGTACGATGTGTTTTCCACTGAACTTGTTTTACGCTGAGGTTGTAGATTGTGTTAATCATATTCTGTTAGAATCTATATCATGTTCTTGCTGTTACGTATTTTGATGGACAACTATATCGTCTGATGTCAGAAAGAAGAGTTTGCTTTATGTTCTTCGATTCTAACACCAGTTGTTCGTGCTGTGTCTTGTATGACGTTGATCAGGAGTAAGTTTTGCCTTTGATTGGTGAGTTCAAGAAAGTTTGAAACGATTCAATGACCTAAGAAGTTGACGAGCCCAAATTGACATAGTTGTGAATGGATCTGAGCACTTGCACCATCATTGTCTACAGCTAACATTGTTCTTAGATGATCATTTGCATAAGCTCAGTGGTTGGAGCTTCTTGCATGTTTTTTGCATCGATAGATTTCGATTCACCAAGTTTTGGTCTCTTTATTCACTACAAGAAAATAAGACAATCCGTGACGTTTAAAAGACGTCACAAAATGTCAAAAAACGTCATAGAATACAATCTTCGACATTTTAAAAAACGTCACAAAAAACGTCGCGGAATGTAGTGTAGGTAAAAAGTTTCTGCGACGTTTTTCATAAAACGTCACATAAAATACGAACATTCCGCGACGTTTTAAAAAACGTCACTGAAAGATTGGTCTTTCCGTGATGTTTTTAAAAAACGTCGCGGAATACATTTCGCGACGTTTTTTAAAAAACGTCGCAAAATGTCTTCTGTGACGTTTTCAACAACGTCACAGAATGTCTTTCGTGTCGTTTTTATTATTATTTGTATTATTTTTTAATTATCATTTTTCCATTTTTTCAAAAATTATTTTAATTTAAT
>JANZLD010000002.1:756277-769458 GCA_026413575.1 Erythroxylum carthagenense | reverse complement strand
AATTTTCTCACCAATTTCTTTCTCACTTAAATTCATTTTAATATTTCTAATTTTCATCAAAAGTTCGGGGTCCAACAATTGCATATTGTATAGTAATTAATGAGTCCTCTGAAGATAATCGTCCAAATTAGGAACTCTTATTGGTCCAAGAACTAGAATAATTTATTTTTCAATAATGAAACTAAATATAGTAGAGCCTTAGGAAAACCTGACCTAAATCTAGCTAATTTATAGTTTGGTATATTCTTCATTATTTCTTTGCATTAATAACTAGATTGTTACTTTATTTTATTTATCCAATCATCTATAAATGTTGATATATCTTGCTACGATTATAGATAGTGGGTAGTTAATCAAGAATCCTCATGGGATTGATCTGTACTTGCATTGTTAGCTACGACTACATTATGCACTTGTGGTAAAACAATTAAAACAAACAATTAAGTAATGTAGAATGCTTCATTAACTTTTTGACTTATAATTAGTGTTCCATTTTAGAAAAACTATCTAGTAATATAAATATTGAATCGTTACCATTTCTAGAACTAGATAAACCTAAAGAAAAATCCATTAACAAATCTACCTATCTATGGGATTGCACTTAAGATTCAGCCTTTTTTAAGTAACACATCTTTTACATATTCTCTTTATATTCGAAGATTGTTTTTGACTTTAAAGTTTCCTATGCAAAGATAAATTTAAGATACAATGTAGTTGGAATCAACTAGATTGTATAAAAGTGCATAGTCTATACAATTTAGTTGAAATCAACAAGCGAAGAAGAGTTAGACAATTTGAAATCTTTTGTGTTGGCAATGCAGGCGATCCAGGTGTATCATATCCCTTTTCTGAGCTTACGACGAGATAAGTCAGATTGGTTGGCCGTTTGTAAAGTTAAACTTAGAGTTGTTTTTGAATTACATGAAAAAGGAAAACAAAGAGTGAAGAGTTTCAGAAAGATATTTACGAAATAAATGCATATGTTATATATAATGATAATGAACCTTTGAACGATCTAAATAATGAATATGTTGAAATTTCATCTGGAGAGAATGAGGAGGGCGATAGATCTGAAGAGAAGCCTGAGTTTGATTTTAATTCTTCATAAAAAGAAGATGAAGATGATTTTGATTTATAATTAAGTGCTGATAACAATTAATTTGTGTTTATAATAGAATATTATATTCAACAAATCAATTATTTTATTTTCAATATATTGTGTGAAATATTGAATTAAAATTTTTATATTTTTAGAACATTTAATCAAATATGAATTTTAGGTTGAAATATGCCACCAAAGAAAAACAGGATATGATGCGACCAAGGTCTATATTACGATTTGATATCAGTTACTATCCAGTGAAGGAATCAGATGTTGTACTTCTAACTACTATACTTGCATATAAGACATCACCTTTTATGCCTACTGTTGCACCATCCACCACCCCTATATTGATAGAGATATTAGGGGTAAACAATGCTAATGAAGGAAATAGCCTCCAGCTTAGAGCTGAGGGAGTTGATGGAAGAACTTAAATCACAATTGTCAATAATCTGTAAATGAAAATATGTTAAACACCATATATCTATAATTAAGTTATAGGTTTAATTTTTTTAAACTGTATAAAATTAATTATTTCATTAGGTTGATTTCGTTTAGACCATGCTCAATAAATATGACATTCAAATTTAAGAAGAAGATTGATTTTGAGGGTTATATATGGAAGAATATCTCTCAGGCGACAAAGGAATTTTACTATCAGAGGTTTGAGGTAAAAAATATATTTTTAATTTTTAATTAATTTTTCTACATTAATTAGATAAATATTATTACATTATAAGTATTTATCGTATCTTTTTCCTTTTATTTCAGAAAGATTTTTTAAGATTATGAATTTAACGCAGTCATTTATAAAGTATAGGAGAGATGAGTATGTATACGTTATCGAGACTTTGTTGGCGTGATAAACAAGACTGGTGTACAATCGCCTTATATTTTTGAACAAATATGGAGACGTTGGCAGTATTATTAGACATCATCCGAGATAATGTCCATTGTAGAGTGTTATTCTACCAACAGATGTGGAGGACCTAGGGGAGAAAGTGTTCCCATATATACTAGAGGATCTATTACCCATCACGAGTGTGTATAGAGACTTGTAAGTATCGATACTTTATATTTGTATTATGATCTTTTTACTTTCGTGTATTTCAATTTGATTTGATGTGTGAATTTTAGAATAAAAATATGTGTATTATGGAGAATGATAATGTTATAAATGTTTAGTGTCATATATGGTTGTGTTGTTAAGTTACTTTATTTGTTTAACAAGGGGTAAATATAAAAAATAGAGGACATTCAACCTAAATTTTTCTAAATTGTAGTTCACTTATAACATTTTATTATGATGAAAGAAAAATTTATGGGCACGAAGTCTACACCCGTCAGCTCTTTTTGCACACTCATACTAAGAAGCATGACGGTATGTGAAATTTATGCTTTAAATTGATGCTTAATAATTATCACTTACTAACATAAGCATAGTCTTCTTATAGGACTAAATATAAGAAAACATTCAACGACAGTCTCACTAGTCTAAAGATGTTGATGAGAGCTAAAACTATCTTCATGCAATGGGTGGTAGGACCGTCGTTGAAGGATATTTGACTTAGGTTCATTTGCGAACATGTGTTATTCACAATCCTCCACATCCAATACAACAATATCTAGTAGACAGTCTGCGCCTAATGAAGTTCATGAGCTTTAGAGCAAAGTACAGACATTAACATATTAGTTATAATAGTCGATGGAGTACATAGCTTAGCTCTGTAATGAGGTGGATGAATTGAAGGGAAATGATAGCACCTCATCTTAGCAATCAGAGTATCTATGGTCACCAAATGAATATCGTACTTATAGTCATTTCGTATGAATTTAATACTTATTATGTACAAAATAATTTTTATTATCAATTAAGATAATTTTTACTTTATATCATCAATCAACTTTCTATTTTCTGTTTTAACAAATTAAATGTAGAAACAAATCAAAATATTATCAATAGATAACTATATAAATTATGCATCAATCATAAGATCATCAAATAAAATTAAATGCAGGGAAAATTTTAAAAAACAATTTTACTAAATTTATCGACGGAAAATAAAGTTTGTCAGTAAAATCTATTTGATTTACCGATAGATAACTAATAACCGTCAGTAATATTGTCACTAACTTACCGATGGAATAATCAATTTAGTTGATAAGGTTACTGTGAAGAGAACCGAAGTAAAGAGAGGAAAACCTAGCTGATTAAACGTGACTTGGGTCACTTATTTGGGTTAGTGGACTGAGGCATTGGGCCTAGCCAAAATGGACTAATAGTCCAGTCCATTTAATTCAAGTCCAGCTATATTATTTAGATTTCTTTTTTACACCTAGTAGAAGCTTCTTTCTGTTACACTCCCACGTGATATGTAACAAACCATCCTATATAAGGAGTGGTCCTTGCAATAAAATAGTAGCCAGAAAGTTATTCCCTCATTACTTTTTGTTGTCAGTTACTGACGAACAAATCTTGTCTATCGGTAACTTTATCGATCGAAGCAATCTTTTTGTCACTAAACTTACCGACAACACAGAATAATCGTTGATATCTTGTCCATCAATAACTTTACTAATCGAAACAATCTTTCCGTCGCTAAACTTACCAATAATATAGAATAATTATCAGTATATTCACTTACGGTAACACAAAATGTCCGTCGGTAAATTTGTGATGGACATACTGTGGTTCGTCGCAAATTATTACTTACTACCATTTTTTCAACGCCTTCATCCCTCGATAAATTTCATCGCTAATTTAGCTTACCGATGAAATGTGTAAATTTTTCGTCGGTAATTTTCGCGTTTAAACTTTAATTTTCTTATATTGTATTAAGTTGAAGGTACAATTTCCGTTACTAGTATTGCATTAAAACTTGATAATTCTGCTTTTCTTGTTGTCTTTAAGCTAAAACAGGACATAAATTCAGCTAAAAGAATGCTTGCCTTTTCTTTATGGATATGAACAGTACCCCATACCTGAGGCTTTTCAGTCTCTTGATGTTGAAATATATAGCAAACAAGACATGCCTCTCTGTTAATTTAGGTTCAATTGTAAAAAAATTAATAAACTTTATTCACTTTTATTATTAATCGAAGCTTTAAAAATATAACTAAAATAATTTTACGTTAAGTGACGAAAACAATATGACTTATCACGTTGAATTAATATTTTTACCAACTGTCGCATATTATATCTATGTCAACAAAATTATTATTTAATACATTATAAATATCAAACCCTCTAAATGATTATGCACTATTTCATAATTATTTTTAAAATGTTTATTATTTTTAATTTATTAAATAATAAAATTTACGCTTAATACAAATATAATATATAACAGTTATGTCACAAAAATACTAAATCGTCATTCACATTAATAAAAAACTTAATGTCATATAATTTTATTAAAAATTGAAAATGAAAATATTTTAAAAAATTTAAATTAGCATTTGAAAACTAAATAAGGTTTAAAATTTTTTATAATTAACTCTTTAATTTATGGAGTTTACTTTACTTGGCAATGGGTCAGCTACTTCAATTTTTAAAAATAAATCCAAGCTAAGCCTGAGCTAACCTATTAAAACACTTAAATCCAAACCTATGAGCTACCTTTTGCTGTCCCTATTAATAAGGTTTTATTGTTGTTGTTATTACAAATAGAATATGATTATATCTGGACATATTAAGATTAGTTATGTTTTCTTAAAATTATATTTGATGATAGAAAATTGTAAACCAAAAGTCACAAACTTGGAAATGTTCAAACTAATTTGATTAAGAGTGTAAGATATGTTTCTTAATTTGTAATACATAAAACATAAAACAATTTATGTCAATAAGTTGTCTGATAGATCAGTTTTATTAATTGAAAGTTGTTAAAAATAAAATAGATAATTTATATTTTTATAACAATTTTTTTTTGTTAGTATGATTACAGGCTTATAATGATTTCATTTAAAATTTTTATCTTTTCAATTGGACTCGATCAGACAGTTTGAATATAATTTTATTTAAAATCTTAAACTCAATATAAAATCTGATCAGTTCTAATCGAACTCGTTGATTTCAGGTTAAATTTAAACTGAGGTGTTATTCTTCCAACTTGAGTATCATTTTAACTTGACAAAAATTTTCATAAAATAACGATTGATTTCCATCCAAAATTGTTTAAAAACATATAAAGATTGCAAAAATAGTTTCATACTCACCTAACAAACTTCACACTATCTAATGAAGTTCTTAGTGTCAATTTGAATTTTTTTAATACTAAAAAAAGATGATATTTAACATGTCTTAACAATTAAGTGACGTGTTTCGTTGTATTTAGCTGCAAGTTGTGTTTAATAACAATATAATTAATTATCTATTCATATGAAAACATTGTGACGTTTTAGGGGAGACAATAATGCCATGGATTTGAGGGAACAGTCTGCTGCTCCCAATTTGCTGTGCTCCATTATATATATTTAAGATGTTAGCCATCAACTTATTGTAATAAATGAGTTAGACTTATTCAGGATCAGCGGTTACAACAATTCGGGGACAGGAAAGCTGTTCCATGGATTTGATGGCAAACAAAAGAAAAGGTTATGAGTTTCATCATATGACCATTCTTTTAAGACACCGACCTTTTATGTTCTTTTATACTATTGATATTGAGCCACTCGATATCAGCCTTTATGTCATGCATGAGCAATTAATCTCTACTTTATTTGGCACCGGTATGCTCCCTTCATTCTTTAATATCATTACAACAAAGTATCCAAATCTGAATTCAAAATTCTTTCAATAAAAAAGGCTACGTGATCTTTTCGAGAATGCAGTAAATTATACATGTTAAAAGTCCTAATTCACTCCAAAAAGATAACTTTAGAACCGGGGTTTGCATATTATTACAAATGATAGAATGTATTTACATTTATCTAACGTGAGATTCTTGACATATCCTCTCAGCCCAAAATAAAGTTAGACATCTGCTAGATATATTAAATAAAGGGACAAAATCGGGCATCACTCAAAATTATTGAGACAAATGGATTTTGATATTATGTTAAAAGACCTAACTTATCCCCAAAAGCTAGCTTAAGAGGAAAGATTTGCACACTATTATAAATGATTGAATGTACTTATACTTGTCTGATGTGAAATTCTTGACAATATATGTTAAATAAATTATTTTATAAATTTAATTATTTAATTTAATTTATAATTTATAAATTTAGTACGGTTCTATCTTAAATTTATCTTTTTTTCAAGTTTCTAAAATCAAAAATGAAGTTTTAATTAAACAACAACTAAGTCAAAATCTCACAAACCGGGAGATTTAGAGAGGTTCGGAAGCAATATTTTAAAAACTAGACTAAACATTGAACCGGTTAAAGCAAAGGTTTAACATTTAAAGTTTCAATCAGTACTAAACCGCAATAAAACTGGTATACAATATATATGAAGTAAGAATTATAAGAATAAGTAAAAATATAGTATAAAATAAAATATTTTATTGAAATAAAAATACACTAATAATTTCTATTAATATATAATAAATTAATAATAATAGAAAAGACTAACTTTATTTTAAATTCTTTTTCAATTTCCTTTAAGCATACTTCTTTATAATTTAAAATTTATTTTTAATACATTCTTAAATTATCTTAAGCAAAATCATTCTTAAATTATCTTAAGCAAAATTACTTATATATATTAATTAATAACTCAATTTATTAAACAAATTTAATATAAAAATAATAATTACTTTTTAACGATGAGAATTTAAATTTTTTAATTAAAATATAAAGAGATAAATAAAGAAATTAAATCTGGCACACAAAATTTTTTAGTGAGGTTAAATAAATTTAGTATTTTTTTAAAAAATAGTAATTTATTTTCAAAAATAATAATTTAAAATAATATTTTAAATTAAAATGTAAATATATAAATAAAGAATATAAATTTTAAAAAATATTCTATTAAAAAGTTAATTGAAAATTCAAAAAATTTACGAGTCAATTGTATTAAAACATAGAAAAAGGTAAGAGAAGGATAAGTAGAAGTAGCCTAATTAATTTCATCTCTTCACATAAGGCTCTCTTTTAAGTCACCAGAAAAAAAGAGGAGAGATGAGTTTTCCATGTTAATAATCTCAAATTCTCCGAATATGCTCTTTAATCGGGTCAATTACAGACATTCCGATTTCCTACTAAAAAACTTAAAGAGCTAACGGAACCTGATACAACCCTTGTGCCTAGAAGTGTATATAAAAAAATCTACGGTGGATCTGCATGCTAAAGAACAATGTAGGTCCCACGTGTTGCCAGAATCTTTACTTAATAAAGAAGAAAGTAGAGGAAATCATAGGTGGGTCCCGTGTGCTTGGTAAAAAAGTTGGCTGAGTTATTACCTGTTTTCTGAAAATACCGGCAATCCTTATAAACCCACTTGTAAAATTAAATAAATATAAATATAAATATAATTATAATAAAAATTAAAATAAAAATGAATAATATTATAAATATATAACAAGTTAAAAAACCTTTTTACCTAAAATTTATTAGAATCATAGCAATTTCTTTGAATGAACTAACTTTTATAAAGGTTTGGAGACAGACCCACGTAAGTAAATGGGATTGGTTAATTTATGGTACCATAAAGCAACCGGAATACGTACATTAAAAAAATGTGAATAAGGTTACGTGTTAATCTATCATTTCAGTTCTTGACTTTCAAGGAATCAACTACTTGATTTACGTTACTATACTGAAATCAAACAGTTCGTTTCTCTAAATTTAGCCTTCTTTTGGTGCTTTTCATTGCACTGTAATGGACGGTGCCAAAAGTTGGCAGAAAATAGCGTCACCCATGATAGCTTCAAAATGTCAAATTGAAGAAGTGCTTAAACAGGGAGGAAATCAGGCGTATGCGGTTTTCAAATTTCATGGGGTGGCTTGAATGGTTATACAACTCATTACAGCATGTTTGAAAATTTTTAGATCTTGGGTTTTAATTAATCATATTGAAGTCCTGATAATTATTTGAGTTTTAAATCGGAATTTATTATTAATTATTTAAATAAAAAGGTATTCTTAAAGTTTATTAAATTTATAAAACTTTTGAGAATTTCGCAGATATAAAAATACTGTTAGTTCAAATACGTTAAAAGTAATGTTTTAAATATCGAACCAAAAAATAAAAAAAAAAACAAAAGATTTAAAGTTTAAAAGGTTTAAGAGGTATTGGTCATTACAAAATTAATTAAAGATTGAATAAAATTAAATAATTAAAAAAAAGATTACTCTTTGTTACTAAAAATTTTAAAATTTAATTAGTTTATAAAAATTGATCAATTAATTAATAAAAAATAATTTTTTAATAAGTTAAATCAAATTAAAAAATTAAAAATTGAATAAAATTTTGATAAATTCAAATTTTTTATTATTGGTTAGAACAGTCCATAACATTCTTAAGCACGTGAGAAAGCCTTGGACTTGTTATTCTTTTCTCCCCTTTTCCTTTTTTTTTTTTTTTGCCTTTTTCGAATCCATTAAACAATGTAATAGAACTTTTGCTTTTTCGAAAATACGTGCAATAAAAAGGGAAAGTGAGACAATATAATGGAACTTTAAAATTAACGACAAACAAAAAGCAAATGAAAGGTTAAAAAGATAAGCCTTTAAATATAGTGGAAGTGATTGGCACGGTCCACACTCCACGTCGGAGATGGGAGAAAGCAAAGGACTCTCAAAGCAAAAGCCAATTTAAGGTTAGTGGTCAAATCATTTTTTAATGTTATTTCAACTTTAGAAATTAAAGATTTGAGCTATAAGGACTAATATATACAAATAATTAACATAACTTTTTATAGTTAATATTATGTTTTTTAGTTATTAAAAATCAAAATAAATAAAATAATTTATGTGTGATAATTGTTAATGATAAGTTCATAGATATTTGTAATGAATTTCTAAAACAGTAATAGAGTGACTTTAAATTTAAATAACATCACAGTCGATTGGTATCGATTGATATTATGCATTAAGCATACAGAATGCACTCTTATATCTTAGAAATTTTAACGAATTAAAATTTGCATTATGTTGAAACTTATAAGTTGTGATGAAATAAAATTTTAATGTCTTTTCAATTTAAATCTTTCATGGGATGATTAAGATTACAACTAAAGGTGACTAACACAAATAACTACCATTGTTTTCCTTGATGTGCCTACCAATCATCAGAAAAATCTCAAAATTTCAAATAAGGAATGGTTGCTACCGCTGACACTTGTAAGCAACCCACGAAGTGGTGCAGTTTATTATCATGGGACCACACCGCTCCACATAAAAATCTCTCACCGTGACGCTCTCGTTTATTCCCCGGTCTCGAGGGTACTGAGAAGGGAAGCAAAGTAAATTGGGGACCCCACAGAAACTTAGATCCTTGTGCGGCTAGGATTCCTAACCGCTAGACGACAAAAACAACTCTGAAAGGAACATCAACGGTCACAACATCCTCAACGACTATTTCTGTGATTACAATCCAACGGTCAAGATGAAACTGGCGGTTGCCGCCCTACAGTGTCCGGGTCTTGGACCAAGGGGTAACCGACCACTAACGGTTGTCGGTAAATTAGTAATTGCCGCGATCTCTTTTTTCATATACTAGCCGTTGGCTTCTCGTCTGTCCTATAAAAGTAGGTAACTTGTGTTCACGCCACCAGAAACAGAATTCTCCTACATCTTAAGTACATAAACTCTCTTTCAATCTTGGGAATCGAATCCTTTTTAGATCACAAGATCCAGTTTTTTGTCAATGAGGGTTACTCTTTGCTGTTTATCTTGATCAAGAATTCGATCTAGTTGATCTTCAAAAGAAAATACAGACACAGATCCGTAAAGTTTGTGGTTTGGTTTTCTGATGCAACAGTAACTGTAAATCTTTGGATTCATTTTCTCTGTTTGTTAATTGTTACATAGAGTTAACTGAATTTCCTGGCTTTTGATCGTGTTATTTTAAGATCATCGCCTTGTTATATACATATTTATCCAACACTTGGTTTCTAGTTTTGATTTTCAGATCTGTAAGGTGGTAAACCAGCAAAAATGGAGGCAAAGTTTGTTCCATTATCGGATCATCAATCACTCTCTTCTTCTCCGTACAGGCCTGTTTCAAACCCTAGAAAAAAGGGTTCTCGAGGGTTTGTTGCCAGACCAACTGAGAACTTGCCTCCAATGAACAACATCATCCATGGAAGCTTATTGTATTCTCATACTCCATCTCTCTCGTTCTCATGCCCTCCTTCAGGTCATATTATGCACCCACTTCAACAACTTCAGCCACCTATTCTTCCTCTTCCAATCTCGCAACCCCATATCTCAGTCCCTAACTCTCTAAATCGAGGTCTCTCTTTGCCACCAGCTTCGAGAAAAAACAACAGAAACAGGGATCATACCGTCACGTCAAAGAAGACAAAAAAATCCACGAAAAGGGCCGAACCAAAGCATGGCTCTCTAGCTACAAAAGTTTCTGTCAAAGTTGAGTCTCCAATTATTTCATCGACTTCACCGTCAGGACCCGACCCCAGTGACCTACCAAAGGATGTTTTCAAGGTTTTGTCTTCTTCCATACCATCGTTAGAGCACTTGCAGAAGTTTTCAGGTTCGGTTTTTACACTGTCTCCACCACCAAGTAGCTTGCCTTTGCCAAAGTTCTCAATGAAGCCAAAAGCACTCAGTTGCACTGCAGAAGCTGTAGGCGTCGATGCCGGAGCAACTGACAATCTCCGGAGACTTTTACGCCTCCGGTGATGGGATCAGGTTCAGTTGGGTACTTCGTTATGTGGGATGGTTCGCATTCGGGTTCGAAAACCCGGCTGAGTAATACGATCGGTACTATACTATCAAGCGTGAGGATGTTTCTTTCTCTTCTGTTGTTTCAAAATGGCAACGACCATCAACAGAGTTTTGCGATCACCACTTGATTTTTTGAATTGGGGTGCGCAAACAGAAGAGTTGAAGGCAAAAACTTTGTGTTCGACGCTCGGCAGATGGTCTCTCTCTCTCTCTCTCTTGTTTTATGCATAGAATTAGGGAAATACTGTGTGGAAAAAAAACATTAAAATAATAATTATATATGATGTTAGAAATCGTGAATCGCAATATGTGGGTTGAGATGTTTAGTGTTGTAAGAATTTTGTGATTCGCCTCTCGTCGTCTGACCGTCAAGGGATGATAAATAAATGAGTTTGAAGAGAATAGAGTTGGTAGCTGTGTTCTTGATAATCCAATTTAGAACCTCCTCCCATCAATGTCCACTATGCTATTGGTGTGCAGGTGTACCAGATAATAATATGGTACTTTGTTCTTTGTTCACTACCATGCTATTGGTTCTTTGTTCTAAGCTTATCTTTGATCACGATCCAAGTAATAAAAACTGCCTTAGGGCATATCGTATTCTTCCGTATAAGATCGAACCAAGGGTTGGGGCATTGCCCATTCGAATTCAATATCCATGAAATTGTGTCTTCTCTGCGGACCGCACCTATGGGGGGTAGAGAAGGTACCAGGGATTTCTAAGATGCTGGAATTCAATTTTAATATTTAAAGAGTTGATATCAAGCTAACTGAAAAATCATATCTATGTCCTTTCTCCGTTATCACTGCATGTTTAATGCAAGGATATATAAGAGATCGTAAATTTCATCATTTGCTTAAGTGTTCTTGACTCATAGATTAATGATTAAACATTAGTTTAAGAATAGTGGCAAAAACAATTGCTAGGACACTTCTGTCATATTGTCTAAAGTCGGATCTGTCCTTCTTCATTCTTTTAAGCCATTTACTAAAATTTCGTATGAGTAGTGCCAAGTTTTCGTTTTCATCTTATTCATCTTTCGCATCATTCATACTTTTTACAATTTTCACCTGCAATGCCTCTCTTGTAGCCATGTTCGCGAAAATAGGATCTGCACCAACTTTCTACCAAGCTTTGAATTGATGACCTTGCTTTGATACTAATTGAAAATTCAAAGGGGGTTAATTGTTTTTGCAAACTTTCTGTAAATTTTTTTGGCACCAATAAAATAAAAACAAGCAAAACCGAAATAATAAAAACACTAAAAATTTGGTAACGCAGTTCGACACACCTTGCCTATATTTATGGGGCCCGATCATCCAGCTTAATGCTTTCACGAAGGTAAAATAGATTTATTCAAGGCTTTATTGAGCCGACATCACTCAACCCTTGACACTATCTCTCAAAACCTCACTTTTTGTGAAAAAAATTTTACACCCAATAATACGACCATCTTGTACTAACCTCAACAGAGAATTTTCTCAACAGTATTTAATAATAAAGATAAAAAATAAACAACTCAAGTGATCAATCAACTAAGAACAAAATAATAATACACTTGAGATAAAAAAAACAACTTCCTGATGAGTTCCACTCTACTGAAATAGATCTGGAAGTGCAGCTTCAACAATTCCAATTAAATCATATGGGACACTAGACCACTATAAGAAAATGATGTAAATAGGGACAGAATTTTAAGGACGGAATGGTAATTACCGACGGAATAATAATACGTCGGAAAAAGAAGACGGGAAGCAACCAATTACCGACGGCGTAAATTCTGTCAATAAATGGTGTCGATTAATGTTTAAAAAACTAACCAAAACAACGTCGTTTTGGTTAACGTTTTAACCCTTTAGTAGACCTCTTCTCCTCCCATTCGCGCGTGCTCCTTCTCCTCCTCTCCTTCTCTGTCGCCTCTACCTCGCCTGTGGCTATCGTGAAACGCCATCACCGTCATCTGCTCCAACCATCGTCATCAAGCCTTGCGCCGCCGGCGTCCCCTGCATCCGAAGGTAACGTGGTTTCTTCCTCTCCTTCCTCTACAATCGGTGGAGTTTAGTTTAGGTTAGTATTAATTTGTAGTTTGATTAAAAATATTAATTAGTGGCTGTTAATAAATGAGTTTGTGTTTGTTGTAGATTAAAGGAAAAAATGCGGGAAATTTAGTTGAATTAGGGATGAACAATTGTTTGCACACCAAGTGTTTGACAAAATGCCTAT
>JANZLD010000002.1:744782-756177 GCA_026413575.1 Erythroxylum carthagenense | reverse complement strand
GTAATATGTACTCAAACTTTTCAATATATTCTGTCAAATTTTTATTTCCAATTCTTAATCAAGGAATGTTGACTTGGCGTCTGGTTCCGGATGGAAGTAATTCATTCCGTTGGAAGGAATGTGGTAAAATTGTCCCTGCCGAAAGAATAAAGGATGCAGCAACAATCTCCTCTTCTTTAAGTAATGATTGTTTGCTTTCCATGACCGATCTTCTACTTGAAGGTGTATAGTATCATCTGAACAACATCACTTTCCTTATTATATACTTCTCAATTCAAACATAAGAAGTTGTTATATTAACATTACATTTTTTAAGCTTTAATACATCTCGAAGATGACATGTATATCGAAGGAGGCGGGAGTAATGACACAACGATCGATGAAAGATTAAGCAAAGTGGTTGCTTTCGAAAAGTTGGCAATTCCATAGAGCTTATCTGAAAATTCACGTACGTATACATATTCAGGATAGGTTCCATTATCCCTTTTTAATATGACAATATGTAAATTCCTTTCTATTGTGTTGTAGGTAAACCATTTATGAACGTTTTCCTAACAAAATTAGCAATAGTGGAAACACTGTTACAAAAAGGTATTCCAAACCAAACACGTGCGGGAAGAACATTTACTATTTCCATTGGAGTGTTCGAACATGCGAGGAACCTTCCTAGGAATCCAGCTACCGGGGAGTCCTTTACCTTTACCGACTCTCGTGTCACTTAGAATCTAACAAAAAATTAATATCATTGTCATTTATCTCTGCAATATACATAATTGTGCTATAAACTAAATATATTATTGTACTATGACTGTAACAATTATTCTCATTACCAAATTCAAAGTTATGATATGAAACAAATCACCTAAATTCCTTTTACATATATTGTGTAAAATATTAGATTTAGAATCAAATTTAAATATTTCAAGGAGAATTCAATAAACAAAAAATTTCAGGTACAAATATGGGACCAAAGAGACAATGTCAAATCATGCAGTCCAGGCTTAGAACCATGTTTGGAGGGACTTACTGTGAAGGTGGCCCATCACAGACTCCAACTGTAATTGGGTCACAACCACCACTTGCAGACAGTTGCGGGAACATCGTCACCTGCAACTGTTGATATGCAATAATCCAATACTCATATATCATCCAATGCAGTTATGGAAGATGAAGGAGACTAGATCCATCCTCGATCTGAGGGTCTTGATGGCAAAAATTATATAAAAATATTCGATAAACAGTAAGTGAAATTGCATGAAACATTATAAAGTTTTATGATTAACTTATATGTTTAATTTTTTGCAAATTTATGAACTTATTTGTTCTTATATTAGATTCATTCCGTCTGGACCGTGTTCAAGACAAATGTCTTCTACATTTAAAGAGAGAATTGATCCTTAAGGTTATGCATAGAAGAAGATCTCTAAGGCAACAAATGCATTTTACTATCAGGAGTTTGAGGTACAATATGTGATAAATATTTTTTGTTGTATACATTAATAACATACATATAAATAGATTATAAATTATCGAATTTATTCCTTTTATTTTTAGAAACATTTTTACTGGAGGTCTGAACTCGACGGGATAATAAATAGTGTATGGGAGTCACGAGCTCGTACACGCTATCGTGATTTTATTAATCAAATGCATAATGCTAGTGTACGACCCTCTTTCATTTCTGAGTCTACATGGAGTCGTTGGCTGAAATACTGGAGATCACCTGAGGCAATGCGTATATCGGGCCATAACTCCACCAACAGACGTGGTAGGTTAGGGGCAGACAGTCTTTCCGTTCATACGGGAGGATTAATTACTCACCGCGAGCATGCAGAGGGACTTGTAAGTATATAAATATTATATTTATATTCTAAATGTTTACTTTAAATGTAAATTGATATGTGAATGTTGTGCTGAACATAAATGTGTAGTATGCCTAATGGACATGATTGCGTGGAGTAATTTGTTGGTGTCACTTATGGCTGGGTTGAGTACTTTGTTTTCTTGAACAGGGGGTAATATCATAAAAACCAAAGAGACTTTGTCGAAATTTTTTATAAATTCTAGTTTAACTTATTACTTTTCATTGTTATGCAAGAAAAGTCTATAAGCGCTAGGCCTACACCCCATCAGTTATTTTTGCATACTCACATGACGGTGTGACATTCGTCAACAGTCGTCGTCGGAAATTAAATGTACGTGAATTTCATAGTTTAATATTCAATCTTAATAATTATCACTTACTAGTTATAATATCAGCATTGCCTCCTATAGGACCAAATACAACAAACTATTGGGCAACAGTCGCAGGATGAACAACCTATTGATGAGACCTAGGTATATTTTGATGCAGTGGGCAGTAGGGACAGTCGGGGAAGGATCTTTGGCCTAGGGTCATGTGGCAACACATTTTATTGACATTCCTCTACTATGTCGACAGCAGCAACATCTAATTCAGAGCCGACAACGCGACGTATCAATCAGCTTGAGGCCACGGTTCAGACGTTGATGGAGTTAATAAGTAAGCTCAGAAATGACATGGACCAAATGAGATTGAGGGATAGAGACTCACACCAGCCATGCTCACTAGGATGAGATTGAGGGATAGAGACTCACACCAGCCATGCTCACTAGGACAATAGGATTGTTGTTGTCATTAATTTGGTATTCATTTATGTACTATATAATGTTTTAATTATCAGTTAGGAAAGAATTTTTTTTCTTTTTAATGATCATTTAACTTTCTTTTTAAACAAATTCCATGGGTTCAAAATTTCAAAACTTATGTAACGATAATTTATAATTGTTCAAATTAAAATCAAATTTCACGACAAGATTTTCGAAAAATTGTCATTCAATATGACATTCACAGAGAATTAAAGGTGACTTCAACGATCTAACATGTGAATTAAGCAATCAATGGTGTATTTGATAAAGGGTTGCAATTACCGACAGCAAGGGTTTCCGTCGGTAATATATTACTGATGCAAAATAATTACCATCGGTAATGTTGGCAGTAATTTTTCGATAAAACCGTCAGAATATATTTCTGCCCTCTCCGACGGTTTCGTCGGTAAATTCCTACCAACTTTACCGACAGTTTCCTGTTCCATCGGTAATATATTACTGACCGTATTGCCTACCGTCGATAACATATACCGACCGTGCCCACATCGACGTCAGACTACGTCGCACTTTTCCGTCGGCAAATTTTTTTACCAGCGAAATCTTCGTAGTTTCTGCCGGAAAATTCTGTCTATAATTGCCCTTCTTCTTGTAGTGCGATGCACCATGTATATTTCACGCATAAATCCAAAATATATGTACACATTCAGTTGTGTATTTTTCCAGCACCTAATTACACCAAAACTTCCAGCAACGTTATCTCCTATACCTCAAATCCATAATCCCAAAAGCTCCGTATGTATTCAACGCCCACTGCAATCAAATAAAGACATATATTATACTCCCAGCAAAAATTCCTTTTTCCAACCCACGGTTCATGCAACACCAGAGATGCACTTCAATTTTCTCAAATCAAAGAACGTGTGCAACACTAATCCCTTATCGTCATCACTACGCCATAGCATATATCCCATCAAAGATACGTTACTTAGCTGTCTCCGTCCACGCTCAACGCACACACACAGCACCGTAAGTCTAGCCCCAAGATACGATATTCAGCTCATCTCTTCATGTGCGCAGCCAACAGTATATTATTCATAGACACGTGACATCCAGTTTTGATCTACAGCTGCCACACACACTTCACTAGGTTTCTTCAAGTTCCATGTTTTAATAGATTTGTATTATTAATCAAAGATATGGGCAACATCAACTATGTAGATTCATGGCAGCTGCTCACGAACATATACAATACCAACTAGGAGATAAGAAGATGTTCACCCTATTTTGATAGATTTTAAAGATTCCACCGTAACTCCTATTCGCCATGCCTTCCAATCAAACAATCACAACCAAGCAATTGATGCATACTCTTATCCTATGTTATCATATACTCACGTTTTCAATAAGTAATTAATGCACACTTATGGACAATTAATATAAGAGACGTGCGCAATCTCCTCAAATAATAAGAGTCTCACTTCAAATACACAATAACCTTATCTTAATTTGAATTTTAAGATTTGCAATATCTCGAAGATATAATAATAAAAAATGTCAAAATTAAATAATAGGATATATAATAAATATCTTAACATATTCTTTAGCTGATTTTACGACGATCTAACATCGGTTAAACTTTTTATACCTTAATTAAACGTTTTGTCTTACTGGTTTAACTTACGGTCGAGTTTTTAAAATATTAATTTTCATAAAAACTTCTTTAAGGTCAAATAATGACAACCCAATAATGGTCATCTGTTTGGTCGTATCTATATACTGTAAGTAGAAAAGAAAATTGAAAATTGATGATGTATATGGAGCTTCAAATTTTACCCCTGCAGGACAAAGAGCAAATGACAGAGAGGGACCTAATTTCCTGTAGTAGCTTAGAGTGATTCATAAATGCTTGTTCATATGCTCTTTTAATTTCTTTGGGATTGGGTGTATTAGTAGGTGTGGATGACATTGAAATTTGATGTCATGTGCATTGAGGAGACCAACCTTACTGTCTTGAGGACATAATGGAGATTAGTTATTGCCTCTCTGCACTGGTCCTCTTTCACGTACAAGTCCACAATAAATGGTTCATGACCTTTCCAGTTCTCCATTGCTAATTCAAAAGTTATCTGATAGGTTCTCTACATTTGTTGAATATGTCGTCTTTTCTAACCATATCAGGTCATGCTACGTGTAATAAAGGTGTCCAACTACTTAAGCTGCTTTCATTTTAATCGAAGCCAACGACAATAAAGACTTCTTGTTATGGATACGAAATTCTAACGTTAGTTGCTTGATTACCATACATTAATTAAATCCCAGTTCCTTTTCGATCCAATTACAAGGATGAATTAAAGGAGCCGAGTTTTTGGTTGGCTTTAACTGATTAGTTAAGCTGTTACATTTATTTGTAGGAATGGACTGCTCAACCTCCTCTTGCTCTCAAATGAAACAAGCAGATTTTGGGCTTTTATTCATGTCAGAATTTGCTGTCTCACGATAATGCTTACAATGGCAGAGGTGGAGCTTGCTTCTGATCAGGTTTCAGACCAAAATTCATTTCCAAAAGTAGACCAACCATCGGATTCTGGGAAGAAGCCCACTGTTCCATTCTCTGCTCTGTTTTCTGCTGCTGATAGAGTTGATTACTTGTTGATGTTTCTTGGAAGTGCTGGGGCGTGTATCCATGGAGCTGCTCTGCCTTTATTCTTTGTCTTATTTGGACGAATGATTGATTCTCTGGGACATTTAACTCAAAATGCCCATGGAATATCTTCTGAAGTCTCCAAGGTATATGACAAAATGCTGTCTCCTATTCCTACATGCCAAACAAACTTTGACCAATGTTTCTCAATGTCCTTAAACAACGTTAAAAGTGCATATATGCTATTCCCTTGGACCCTTTAAAGACAGATCCTTAGACAAGTTCTTGGGGAAGGATTTTGATTTTAAGTAGGAATCTTATAGCCTTTCCTTTGCTGCAGAATGCTTTATACTTGGTATACTTGGGAACTGTGATTTTTGCATCAGCTTGGATTGGTAAGTTTCTCCTGAAGTTCAACGAAAATTGTCTCGAATAGGATGGACTCTTAAATGAAGTTGGAATTGATCTTTTCAGGTGTAGCATTTTGGATGCAAACTGGGGAGAGACAGACATCTCGTTTACGTTTGAGATATCTTCAATCTGTTCTGAGAAAGGACATGAATTTCTTCGATACAGAAGCTAGAGATTCAAATATCATATTTCACATATCGAGTGATGCAATATTAGTACAAGATGCTATAGGAGATAAGGTGATGATAAAGAAGAACCAGTTGTATATAGACCAATGATAATTACCTTTTTGCCTGAGCCTATTCTTACAGTATCTTTGTGCAGATAGGCCATGCTCTTCGTTATCTTTCTCAGTTCTTTGTTGGATTTGCCGTTGGATTTGCTTCAGTATGGCAGCTTACACTACTAACCTTAGCTGTGGTTCCACTGATAGCTGTTGCTGGAGGAGCTTATACTGTAATTATGTCTACTCTATCAGAAAAAGGTGAGACTGCGTATGCTGAGGCAGGGAAAGTTGCAGAAGAGGTACACATTCAATACTTTCTTCTTCAATAGAAAAAAGAAGAACAAAAACTTGAGTTAATTGTCCTGATTCCTGTCATTTGCGTCTGTCATCAGGTGATTTCGCAAATTCGTACTGTTTATGCATTTGTCGGAGAGGACAAAGCAATCCAAGGATATTCCAGGTCCCTTGAAAATGCATATAATCTAGGGAAGAAAGGTGGTGTTGCTAAAGGAGTTGGTGTTGGATTTACATATGCACTACTATTCTGTGCGTGGGCATTGCTTCTCTGGTATGCTGGTATTCTTATCAGTCATCACCACACAAATGGAGGGAAGGCATTCACCGTGATAATAAATGTCATTTTCAGTGGATTGTAAGTTGTTTTTGAGTGGCAAAAAGAGCTAGTTCTTGATGATGATGCTCATTTGTTTGATATAGAACATCAATAATCTTTGTTTTTGCCAGAGCTCTTGGTCAGGCCACTCCGAATCTGGCTGCCATTGCAAAAGGCAAAGCTGCCGTGTCCAATATCGTTAACATGATTGAAGCAGATTCCAAAGCTTCAGATATGTCAGGAGACGGTATTGTGTTGCAGAAAGTTGCAGGGAACATCCAATTCTGTGAGGTTCAGTTTGCTTATCCCTCACGACCCAACATGGTTTTTGACAATTTGAGCTTTTCAGTTACTGCTGGGAAGATATTTGCAGTTGTAGGTTCTAGTGGTTCAGGAAAGAGTACTGTCATATCCATGCTTCAACGATTCTATGAACCCACTTCAGGTACCTTAACACAACTTTAAACGGTCAACTTAGGCTATGACTAATGAAACCTAAGCTTGTACATCGATCTTATCAGGTCAAATATTGTTGGACGGGTACGATCTTAAGACTCTTCAGTTAAAATGGCTGAGAGAACAGATGGGATTGGTCAGTCAAGAACCAGCATTATTCGCTGCAACTATAATTGACAACATTCTGTTTGGTAAAGAATATGCAAGCATGGATCAGATTATCCAAGCAGCCAAAGCTGCTAATGCACATTCTTTCGTTCAAAAGTTGCCTGATGGTTACAGAACTCAGGTAAATCCTACCCTGAATCCCCTGGTTTAATTCGTAGTTTCAGCTTTACGTGATGTTTTGATGCTTTCTTGTACCTAGGTAGGTGAAGGTGGAACTCAACTTTCTGGTGGACAAAAACAAAGGATCGCTATAGCCAGAGCAATTCTGAGGAATCCAAAGATACTACTTTTAGATGAGGCCACCAGTGCTCTTGATGCAGAATCAGAACTCGCTGTCCAACAAGCCCTGGAGAAGATTATGTCTGATAGGACTACAATAATCGTTGCACACCGATTATCCACAATCCGAAACGTTGATAAAATTCTCGTCTTAAAAAATGGTAAAGTGGTTGAAAGTGGTAATCACTCGGAGCTGATGTCTATGGAAGGAGAGTATGCAACTCTTGTAAGCTTGCAAGCATCAAAAACTCATACAAATCCAACTTCCTCAGATCTTTCTGAAACTGCTTCAAATTCAGGATTTAAAGAACTTACCAACATTCACCAGTCGGAACTCGAATCAACCACAACGAGAGAGATGCATTCAGGTGACGAAAAACTGTCAAGACCAAGCATTGCTCCAACTCCAGCCCCGTCCATCATGGAGTTGCTGAAACTAAATGCACCAGAGTGGCCTTACGCGGTGCTTGGATCAGTAGGTGCGATTCTAGCTGGAGCACAAGCACCTCTTTTTGCTCTTGGAATTTCTCATGTCCTGACGGCATTTTATTTTCCTGATGCAACTCGAATGAAACATGAGGTCCACCGGATAGCTCTCATTTTTGTTGGAGCTGGTGTTGTCACCATTCCTATATATCTTCTCCAACACTACTACTACACTTTGATGGGTGAACGTCTCACTACTCGTATTCGTTTATCAATGTTCTCAGGTATGTTTTCCTGTGATATTAGTTGTGATAATCAACACCAGGACAATAGCTTTACATTTAACAGGTAAATTACATTTTAAATTCAAAATTTTAATCAATTTTATATATTAACAAAGAATTATAAATCATCTTAATTAAAGAGTCAAAATTTTAATTTATTATAAAAACAATATATTATTTATTGTATTATTAATATTGAATCTTATTTCAATTTAACAAATATTTGAAATATATAAAATTATTAATTAATTAATTAAAAGATTATCTTTTCGAGTAACTTTATTTTAAATAATTATAAGTAATTTATATATAATGATTAAATTTAAAAATGCTTTGAACTTTTATATGAATGCTGAAAAATAATTAATAAGAGATAATTTTAATTAATTTTAATTTGATATAAATATATTTTTATGATTTACAATTTTTTATGTGTCTATTGATGACCTGATTTGCAAGTCCTTAATATTTATATTTTATATTTACAACAAGTTAATAAAATTTATATTTCGGAGATTAAATAAAACTTCTCTTGTTTTTACTGCAGCTATGCTATCAAACGAGATTGGCTGGTTTGATCAGGATGAGCACAGTACTGGTGCTTTGACGTCAGCTTTAGCAGCAGACGCAACCTTAGTGCGAAGTGCTCTCGCTGATCGTCTCTCAACTATTGTCCAGAACGTATCACTCACTGTAACTGCATGTGTCATTGCCTTTACATTGAACTGGCGCATAACAGCAGTTGTCGTAGCCACCTTCCCTCTCCTCATTGCAGCTTCCGTAACCGAGGCATTCCCTTACCTTTTCTTCATATCTATAGTTTGTTAATTTGTCAGTACAGTACTTGAATCTTCCTGACTGCATCTAAAATCTGCAGCAACTTTTTATCAAGGGGTACGGAGGAGACTACCATGCTTACTGTAGAGCAACAGCTTTGGCACGCGAAGCGATTGCCAATATACGTACAGTTGCTGCGTTTGGAGCTGAAGAACGAATCTCGATGCATTTTGCTTCAGAATTGGACAAACCCAACAGGCAAGCACTTGTTCGTGGGCATATGTCAGGTTTTGGATATGGTGTGTCGCATCTACTCTCTATGTGTTCTTATGCACTTGCCCTTTGGTACGCATCAGTCCTGATCAAGCGGAAGGAATCTGATTTTGGACACTCCATGAAGGCGTTCATGATTTTGATAGTTACGGCATTGGGAATAGCAGAGACGCTTGCCCTTGCGCCAGACATTGTGAAGGGTTCGGAGGCACTTGGATCGGTGTTCAGTATTCTTCGTAGGAAAACAGCCATAGACCCGGATGATCCTGCCTCGAAAATGGTAACTCAAGTGAAAGGTGATATAGTTTTCAGGAATGTCAGGTTCAACTACCCTGCCAGGCCTGATATCACAATCTTTGAGAATTTAAACCTGAAGATTTCATCAGGAAAAAGTCTAGCCGTGGTTGGACAAAGCGGGTCAGGGAAAAGTACGGCAATTGGCTTGATCCTTAGATTCTACGACCCCATTTCTGGGACAATCCTGATTGATGGAAATGACATCAAGACCTTAAACCTGAAGTTGCTCAGGAAGAGAATAGGTTTAGTTCAACAGGAACCTGCATTGTTTTCGACGACAATATACGAAAACATCAAATATGGTAACGAAGATGCATCGGATATCGAGATAATGCAAGCAGCAAAAGCGGCAAACGCTGATGGATTCATCAGCAGAATGGCTCAAGGTTATCAAACTCATGTAGGTGACAGAGGGTTGCAACTATCAGGAGGGCAGAAACAGAGAGTCGCTATTGCAAGAGCCATTCTTAAAGACCCATCGATCCTTCTTTTGGATGAAGCTACAAGTGCATTAGACACAGCTTCCGAGAAGGTGGTTCAAGAGGCCTTGGACAAGCTCATGGAAGGTCGAACCACACTTCTGGTAGCACACAGGTTATCAACTGTCAAGGATGCTGATACTATTGCAGTGCTTCAACAAGGGAAGGTCGTTGAACTTGGCAGCCATAATCAACTTATTGCAAGACCTGGTAGCATCTATAAACAGCTGGTCAACCTACAAGAAGAGAAGACACTTTGACGTATATCCTTCTAAGTTTAAAGACTGGAGTATAATACTTCAATTCGTTTGTACTTTCGAGAATTTATTCTGATGTACGTTTAACAAGTTTATATAAAAATAAGAAAAGAGAACAAAAATATGTATATTTAAGATAATTACGTGATTTATGAATTTGTTAAAAATTATCAAAATTTTAATTTTATATTAAATTAAAAATGTTTAGTATTTTTAAATTTTGATAAAAATATAATGATAAAATGCAACATATGAATATCAAACTTAAACTAATCAAATCTCATTAATAAGATAATTAATTAGTTTACGTAAATTGTGTTGTATTGCGTATATTTAGTTATTATTTTTTAATTTAAGTTTACGTGAAGCTATCTTTTATTATTATTTTTAAATTAAAATTGATGATAAGATATTTTTAAAAGTATGAAAATTACAAAAAAATCTTAAATTATAAGAAAATTTTGTATGTTTTGCCTTTAAAAAATAATGGAAGGAGAGTCCGTAGAGCAAAATTCAGGAAACTAGCAGGAAAAGAACAAAACGTACTTCGACGGGGGCACCCATGTAATCCTTTGGTCACGATGACATTGACCTCAAATTAATAAAGAAAGCTATAATAAAGTGAGTGGTGGTCCGTTATTGCTCCCATGTTAGGGATTACGCAATTTTAAGTATCGTGTTGGATTAGACCTTGGCACGTCTTCTCGATTGCTTAAACCAAAGGCAATTATATTATACCTACGACAATGCTCGTCACGTCGGGTTTTTGTACCGTTATATATTTTCGTGACACCTCAAGTCATCATTGACATTACGTAACAAAAGAAGAAAAAGAAAGCACATGAAAAGAGAAAGGGTACACGAAGCCAACTAATCAACAACTACCACTACAGTACAGAATCGCATGTGTCTCGTTGTTGGTCCTATCCCTTCAAAGCAGTGTTTTAAAAATTGGACCGAACCGATCAGTTGGACCGGAAAATCGATGAATCGGAGCATGAAACGGTCCGGTTTAGTCCGTAATTTTTGTGAGTGATTGACCCGTTTATTTTACGGTCAGACCGGTAAAAACCGTTGAACCGGTGAGAGAAAGAACCGGCCGATCCATTTAAAATGCCTTAATTTTGATGATTTCAACTTGAATGAATATTATGATTAGTGATCTTTGTTTTAATCTTTT
>JANZLD010000002.1:720682-735913 GCA_026413575.1 Erythroxylum carthagenense | reverse complement strand
AAAAAATTTTAATTAGTTAATATTAGTTATAAAAATTGGTTCATTTTTAATAATAAGGGTTATTATTTATTAAAATAAATTGAATCGAAATGAAAAGTTGATTAATTAAAAAAATATTTCTTATCTAGTATTTACTTTATTTATAGCGGTTTAACACCGATTAAATCTTTAAAATATAAAACTTTTCTTTAATCATATCAATGTTTAAAACATTGGTTATACTATCATTTGGTATCAAATATTAAGAATGGTAATAAAATTTTTTTATTTATGTTTGAATATTAAGTGATTGATTTTGTAAATAACTAATTAAATATTTTATATTATTACTAATTAATAAAAATGTATTTAATAAATAAATAATTAAAATTATTTTATTGATTCAATAAATTATTAATTTTTAAATAATTGTGCATGATTTTTCTTGTAAAATAAAATTAAAAAATTGTAATGAACTTAATTAACTCAATGATTTCCCAAAAGACGATGATCATGTTTATAGACAATAATAATTGAGCAAATAACAAACAAATTTATCACAGCAAATAAAGACATTAGAAACTAACCTAGAGAGATATGTTGAGAAGCAACCGAAGAGGTAGAGCGAACAGAGAATTTCAGTTGAGACGAAAGGCAAAAGAAAAGAAAAAAAAAAGAGTCTTGTTGAATAAATATTAGAGAAATATTCATTTTTTTACTATTATTTAGTTATTATATAATTTATTTTGTACGTAATTACTTAAAACAAGTTATATTTTATAAATAATAAATAAAATAATTATTAAAGAAATTAGTATAAAAGATAATTTTAATGACAATATTATAGTAATATCTTTTATCTTTTATTTAAGTTTTTTTATTCCGGTATACCCTCGCCTCCCATAAAAGTGAAGGATTATTTAATATTCACTAAGTATGTGATTCTCTATTACAAACGCAGGTTGCATCCCCATTCCTATCTCTTTATTACTAGTTACCAGATAAGACCTAGGCAGTTGATCGATCTCATCTTGATTTAAATTGTGATTAAATTTGAATTTGTTATAATTATTTTTAAAATTTATATAATATTAATTTGCATAAGGAGATGCAAGTTATTTAAATTATCAAATTAATGCTCAAAACTCAAATTTAAATCTTAAATTAATTAAATTTATTTATCGAATTATGCTTAAAAATTATATAATATTAATTTGCACAAGGAGATGTAAGTTATTTAAATTATCAAATTAATTCTCAAAACTCAAATTCAAATCTTAAATTAATTAAATTTATTTATCGAAGTAGAATTTAGATCGTGAGACATTTCTATTTGTATCTACAAATTTATTTATTTAATAGATATGATATCATTCAATCTTGATTTAAAGTTCAATTATTTTTTCAAAATTTAATATTTGAATTATCAAACTATTTTTTAAATCGATATCTCAAATACAAAATTAAACTATGCACCCAATTCAACTTAATTCAAAATCAATAATTTAATAAAATTTCATTTGCGTGCAATTCCTAATTGCGGTCGTTGACCTAATACTAATGCTAGTAAGTATTTTTTTGAGTACAATTTCTAAAATGGTTTTGTTAGAATATATGTTATATATCTAAGTAATTAATTTTTACATTCTTTATTAATTGAACGTATAAGATATTAATTAGATAATTATAGCTAACCAATAATTCTGGTTTGACTTGGATTCAAAACATTATTTTGGATAATGTTCTAGATGTTATAGAATCCTATCTTAAATAGATGTATATATTGAGAAGATATGTGATGCATTACGTTGATGTGTAGCTGAAGGGTATTGCTACAATTTCCTTGTAAATTAATTGATTAATGTGAAAAACTGAGGTGTGTAGTTTTTGAATGTGTGAGACATACAACTAATAGCTTTAACGTGTATTGTGAGTACTTTGAGTGGAATATGTCGTGTCTTTGGTGAATTAGAAAGCTTGCATTGAGAGATCTACGAGCATGTAATAGTAAAGATCTTGACAACGTTATTTTCGAATGTGGACAATTGGTTTACTGATAAACCAATTTTAGGTGTGAGATACCTTGGTGTATCAATTGATGGGTTATTATTTTGGCTGTGGGTGTCCTATACAGCTGCCTTGACATTTGGATGTAAGCTGCACGTTTGGTGTGTTTTTTGCTTGACTTATAGCAATTAAAGGTGTGCAGTGTGTGTTTTTTGATTGGGAGATTCACAGTTATATATTGATTGTGCGGGGGTTACTTACGATGAACAATAATCCTTATGGAGTAACTTACGATTGGACTGATTGGTGTATTGTGTGTGACTTCTATCATGGGTTATTTGGTGACAATGCAATTTTAACTTTGTTCTGCGTTTTGCGTGAATAAACTTTTAATGTGGGAACAACTTTTATATCTCTTTTGGATTAGCTAAATCCACAGGGAAGTAATTATGTTTGAATCTCAAGTGTCTTTAAATTTTGTTATTAATTTTTTAAAACACTTGAGTCTTTATTTATTGTCTTTCAATTAATAGATTGTTGAGACAAATCCTTTGTGAAGGTTAACACAAGTCGGTCAAGTTATCGGGTATAAAAATATTTCACGAAAAGCGAGGTAGAAAGATAATGTCAAGGATTGAGTGGTATCAGCTCAGTAAAGTCTTCAATAAATCTATTGTACTTCGGTGAAAGTGATTAAGCTGGGTGAGTGCCTTGCAGATGTAGGCAGGTTGATATTTTGAACATTGGAATTCTAGATTGTGGCGGTTTTTTCCTCTGGAATCTGGTTTGAAAACTTTGATTTGGTTAAGAGGCTGCAGTTATTCTGGTTGTGGATTTTTCATTCCTGATTTTCGTAAGAAGTAAGAAAAATGCTTGTTAATGCTGTAATGATTTCTTTTTTTGCTTCTCTCGTTTGTCATCTCTATTATTCAGTAGATTCCTTGATTGAATCTAGTACAAGAAAATTGTGTTGCGCGGGTTGATTTGTGATTTTCTTACTGTTTGACTCGCAATTGACAATGGGATACTAACTTGTTAAAAATAAAATAAAACAGGTTGACGTCCCGACCTTATCTGACAGTTACTGTAAAAGCGTGGTTGTGGATGGGAGTAGTGTCAACTTAGGGTTATGGGATACTGCTGGTAATTAAAGCGAGTCTGAGCTTATTAATAACTTGATTCGCTTATCAGATGCAAAAGGCCTTCATGCTTTTGAGCTTTAACTGAGCTTGCTATGACAGGTCGGGAGGACTACGATGGGCAAAGAACTTTGAGCTATCAAGGTGCAGACGTCTGCATTCTTGCTTTCTCTCTGATAAGCAAGAACAGTTATGAAAATGTAGCCAAGAAGGTTACAAGTCATTGTCAGGATCTTACTTCTTTGAGATTTATAATTCCTTTGATAAAATAAAATTTAATCCCACAAGTTGACTCATTACTTGCTCGTTTTCTGTTTCAGTGGATTCCTGAATTGAGCATTTATGCTCCTGGAGTTCCAGTAATTCTTGTTGGAACAAAACTTGGTACGTGTTTCTGTCTAGTTTCTTGTTTCAGTATACAATCCGTTCTCTCAAGCCCTTTTGCATTGTGATGGTTGAGACATGGTTTAACTTTCTTGGCAAAGCCTCTAAAATTGGAAAGCTCACATGCTGAGTGAACTAGTAGCTTTCATTCATTTGCATGATACGGCAATCCAACTTTGTTCTCTAATCATTCCCAAGTCCTAGCAGGTAACTAAACCGTAGATTACCACTTTTTTCTTTCCCTTTTCACCACCGTTGCAATCTGGTGTTTTAGCTAGCCAAACTTTGTTCAAACTGTGAATTGCCACTGTATTACTAGCTTGGGTTATCTACTGTTATTTGGTCCTGATCCAGCCTCAACAGCTATTCTCTCCTTTTTTTAAAAGTCCTTTCTTTATGTTTTATCGTATTGAGGTCAACTATTTTACCGTATAAAGTTTTCTATTTACTGCGGTCTTTTACCATTGTAGATCTGCGTGAGGATATGCAGTTCTTTGTTGAGCATCCTGGTGCAGTCTCCATAAGCACTGCACAGGTAAATAGCTTCTCCGATTTTTACTAGCTTATAATGATACATTATTAAATTTAGAACGTAATGAAAAAGGACACTGCAATGTAATGAAGATTATCAAATAACTCGGTTGTATTGGATTGACTTTTACCTAAAGGGCGAGGAACTGAGAAAGCTTATTGAGGCAGCTGCCTACATTGAGTGCAGCTCAAAAACTCAGCAGGTAATGTATGCGTATTCTTTTGATCTCTGTGTTTGGGAATGTTGTGTTTGGCTCTACTACTAATGGATTTAACTCGTATATGTGCTGTAATTGCAGAATGTAAAGGCAGTTTTTGATGCCGCTATTAAGGTTGGTCTTCAGCCCCCAAAGCAAAAGAAGAAGAAGGAAAAGGGCCAGGAGGCTTGCGCCATACTGTAAGACACAAAAGGTACGTTTAACAATCAAAAGTAATCTAAAAAGTTAGTCACCCTTCTTAATACTATATCCATTATCTCCTTATAAAGAAGCAGGAAGCAATCGTTGTATGGTAGCGTCGACTGATTTTCTCGGGACTTTCTGTGGATGCATCGAATTGTTTGTTTAATGTCTGTCGCTATTCTTGTGACCTGTAATCGAACCCTAAATTTCTTGCATAAGATGCAAATTGTCATTTGATTAGTGTCAAAATTTGCCTGGAAATAGGTACCACCCACGATATAATCCAATGGCATCCAGGCACTAGGTGCTGTGCTTCAAAGACAAAATAGGGAAGAGGTTAAAAAGGTTTTAGAAACTGACAAATTTATAATTTATCGTTGATTTGTTTTTTTCATTATTTTAGTTCTCTTACATTATTATGATTGATCAAATTATTGCTACGTTTGTCTTATGTTATTTTTACGTTTTATTATTTTGTGAACTATATGTTAATTTGGCATCAAATTTAATTGAGAGTTAATATGTTATGCAACATAACAAATTTAACAATATAATTCAATTTTTGTACTATTTTGTCTTTAAATCAGTTTGACTGTGTAAAATATAAGTAATAAATGTTAATCCAATTCATTTAATAAATTGTGACAGAAAATCGTTAAATTTTCACATTAAATTCATCAAATTAAATGAAGAGTATTCCCTTAAATTTATAAAAGTTTATTTTGAAAATATAAGCAATTTAAATTTTACATTTAATGAAATAAATCCATAAAATGTGAAATTAGATATTAAGGATCATGTTTGTTTTTATTTAATTTTAAGTTTTCTCTTTTTGTTTTTAAGTTCATTGAAAAAACTTATACATTTGAATTTCTAGTTTTTGTTTTTAGTTTTGATTTCTTTCAATTTATAAAATTATAAAAATTGTTTTCACATTTTTTTGTTATAATTTTATGTATCATCAATTAAATACATATGATTTAATATTAGGTATTAATAAGAATTATGATTAATATAATTAAATTATTTATTTTATTTTTAGTTTTATAATTACTTTCAATATTATTTTTGGAAAATAAAAAATTATTTAATAGTTATACTTTGAGTTTAGGATATCTTTAAATTTTATAAAATTTAAATTAATTAGTTTAATAATTAAAATATATAATAAAAATATTTTTATATTTTTTACTTTTTACCAGCTGATTGATTCCCCTGTGGATGTATTGAACCAAAAGTCTAAAGATTTGGGCCTGAAAGCGGTTAGCCGTTACCATTGATTAAATAAAATGTAGTAGATTTTATCAATATTTATTATATTAAAATAAAATTATTTACTTAGTTTTTTAGTTGAGGTTCCAAACTAATGGGTGCTGGAAATTATAAAATACACATCGTTAGGGATGACAAGTTTTTTTCTGGCCAGCTTAAGTTGATCGAGTTTTGGAGCAAATTTGAATTTTTTTAGAAAGTACGTCGTTTATATAAAATAATGTTGTTTAAAAAAATTTAAAATAAAAATGCTTAATTGGACTTAAAATTATATTGTTTTTTATTTTAAAATAAAATATTTAATATTGGACTTCGGACTACTAAAGCTTGATCTATCTCAAATTAGGCTTGAACACACGATTTTCAAAATTAGTAAAATATATTAATTATTTGTAAAATAATTTAATTACTAACTTTTATTTTTATATTTTAATCTTGTAGAAAGATGATTTTCTTTTTAATTTTAAATAATATAATTTAGAAGATTATTTGAAGAGAGATAATTTTAGTTTTCAAAATAATAAAATGTATTATTTATTTTCAAATAATTAAGTTACTAATTTTTTGTATATCTATTAATAAATAGTCTCATCGTATTTTTAACAAAAGTACTAAAATGAAATTTAATTTAATTTTAAATAAACATCGTTTATAAAAATAAAAATATAACAAACATTTTATATTCTTTAAGATAAAATTTTTCAAGGAACTGTTGTCAAATTTTGGGATTTAAGATACAGTTAAAATAATTTTTTTAAAAATTACTTGCGTATCAAAAATATTTTTGTTTTGTCTAAATTAAGAATAGCGAAACATATCCTTTTTTTATATACAAATAAAAAGAAACTCTTAAGCATATCTCGAAAACAAAAAATTAGAATAAGAAAAGCTAATGAAACAATCTTAAATACCAAACTATTATTTTGAAGTGGGCTTCTCTCGAATTATATCAATTTCAATCAATCTTTAAAAAATTAATAATTTTTTATAAAATTTCTTAAATTAAAAGGAAGCTCTTTTGTTATTATATTAAAATTGAAATTTTGGATCATATGAAATGGTAAGTATCTGTTTAGTGTTGGATTAGGCCTTGGCACGTCTTCTCGATTCCTTAAACCTCACACATAAGGCCCGTCGGGTTCTTGTTTGGACTTAGTAAAAGCAAATAGCTTAGTTCTATAGCATTTATAATTTTTTAAATTTTAAGACCAATGTTGTGAAAAAAAAAAATGAACCAATCAAACTTTGACAAAACTCAATCAAATATTCAAATTAATTCCAATTAATTATAATTTAAAATCAAATTAATAAACTTCAATTTATTCAAATTAAATTAGACTTAAATTTTAAAAACAATTTTAAATTTGAGTTTTCCCTAATTTATTATGAGCCACATCCATCTTCAGCAAATAGTAGATCTTGTTTGGTAAATAGCAACGAAAAGAATGGGATGAAAAATAAGAACGAGAATAAAAAGTAAGAATGAAGTGATAATGAACTTACTAATTATGTGTGTTTGATATGCGAAGACTAAGAATGAAATTATAAAAGTTAATAATTATACCCAATGATATAAAATTCATATTAGACTGGCCAATTTGACCTAATTAAGTACGAACTTAGTTTTTGTTTGGTTTTCACTTTTGATGACGTCAATAAAATTAAGCCCATTAAATAAAAAATCGACTAGTTTTTGAATTATGAAGAATCACCTTATCAAAAAAATAAAAAAGAGAGTGAGTTTTTTTAAAAAGTGTAGAAAATTGTAGCTGTCATTCTTATGTGTATTAGGTAAATCTCCGGAATGACACAGTAGCTTGCAAATTATACAAATCAGATATTTTACATTAGACAAGCTCTATACAATAGATTCGATCGAGACAATATAAATAAGGGATTCGAACACATGATCTTTTAGCGTCATACCTCTCACTCCACTTACTCGAGAGTGAGAGCAAGAGTTGCTTGAGTGATAAGAAAAGCTACCTTGTCAGGGATTTGAAAATTTAAATATTAGAGGATGTGATGGAAATGAAAATGAAAAATATAGAGAAAATAAAAGCCAAAACAGAAAAAATAAGGGAGAAGAAATGCATCTACTTTGATTGATTACGAGAGAGAAAGAGAACCATTCACTCACGCATCACCAAATGACATAAGATTCTTCGTACAATGAAGCATCTACATACTTTAAGCATCTACTTTGATGTACGGTGAAAGACAAAAAGAAAAAAAATGGAGAGAGAAAAAGAACCACCTAATGAGAGATCACCAAAAGCATCAAGTTCTTTTTCTACCTCTTTCAATATTAACCCCAAAAAGCAAAGCATAAATTCACAATAAAGCAAAAAATAAGGAGAGAAAGAGAACCGTTCACTCACACGTCACTAAAAGCATTAGATTCTTCATTCTCTTCTTCTACCCTTCTTCGTAATAACCTCAAATTCAAAATAAACTTTTAATCGAACGACGAAGCATCTATTTTGATGTACAGTAAAAGACAAAAAGAAAAAAATGGATAGAGAAAACGAATCATCCGATCACACATCACCGAAAGCATCAAATTCTTTTTCTATCTTTTTCAATATGAACCTCAAAAATCAAAGTAAACTTTTACGATGAAGCATTTGGGTTGGGAGCAATCATACAATAAAACAAAGCACAGACCCAATGGTAGCAAGTGATAAGTATGCATCACCTTATGTGTGTACAGCTCAAAAAAAGTGAGAGCAACGTAATAATAGCGTAGTCAAGACAAAGGGTAAGATCTTAATCTAGGTCTATGCATTCAAGGACGAAAGCGGTAAAAAGATGAAGCAAAAAGGTAAAGATAGTAAAAAAGAAAGCAGACACATAAATGATGACGGCTAATTACGTGTTACTTTTAGGTTTTGGGTCATTTTGATCCGATTGCTATTTTAATGAACCTTTTTTTTTTTTCCTCTTCTTAATGTTTTGTTATGAAAAATTTTAAAGCTTATTTTTTCAATATTTTAAAAACTAAACTAGAAAGTTTAAGAAGTTCAATTATTATTATAATATTATAAAATTATTTAAAGATTAATTAAATTTTAAACTTTTAAATATATAATTAAAGGAGACTATTTTATTCATTAAAATTTAATAAAAAAGAATGTTAGAATAAAAATTAATTAATTAATATTATTTTATAAAATTGATTCATTTTTAATTATAAGGGCTATTATTTATTAAAGTAAATGTAACCGAACCAAAAATTTGATTAATTTAAATTTTTACATCTTTTTTAATATATACTTATTTTATAACGGTTTAATACCAATTGAATCTTTAAATATTAAACTTTTTCGTTAATTGGTTCGATATCCGGTTTGATTTTTAAAACATTGGTTATACCAGTGTTTGGTATCAAACATTAAACCTTTTCTTTAATCTGTTCGATATCCGGTTCGATTTTTAAAACATTGGTTATACCAATGTTTGGTATCAAAGATTAAGAATGGTAATAAATTTTTTTACTCGTGTTTAATTATTATATGATTGATTTTGTAAATAACTAATTAAATATTCTATATTATTTCTAATTAGTAAAAAATTGTATTTAATAAATAAATAATTAAAATTATTTTATTGATTCAATAAATTATTACTTTTTAAATAATTGTGCATTATTTTTCTTTTAAGAATAAAATTAAAAAATCATAATGAACTTAATTAATTCAATGATTTCCCAGAAGATGATGATCATGTTCATATACAATAATATTGAGAAAATTAAAAAAAATCAGCAAATAAGAAAAATTAGAAACTAACCTATAGAGATGTGTTGAGAAGAGGAAAAAAAAAAAAAGCTTTGTTGAATAAATACTAGAGAAATATTCAATTTTTTTGCTATTATTTAGTGATTATATAATTTATTTTTACTTAATTAATGTTATATTTTATAAATAATAAATAAAATATCATAAAATATAAATGAAACAAAATAAAATAATTATTAAAAAAATTAATATAAAAAATGATTTTTAATGACAATAGTATAATAAGAATCAATATCTTGTTAATATTGTAATAATATCTTTTACCTTTTATTTTGCTTTTTTTATTCCGGGTATACTCACAACTCCCGTAAAAGTCGAGGATTATTTTATATTCATTCCTTATTAATGCAAGTTGCATCCTCATTCCTATCTCTTTATTACTAGTTACAAGATAAGACCTTAAGCAATTGGTCGGATATTGATTAAAATTGAATTTGTTACAATTTAAAAAAATTATATAATATTAATTTGCATAAGGAGATGTAAGTTATTTAAATTATCAAATTAATTCTCAAAACTCAAATTCAAATCTGAAATTAGTTAATTTTATTTATCGAAGTAAAATTTAAATTAGGAGTCATTTCTATTTGTATCTACAAATTTATTTATTTAATGGATCTGATATCATTCGATCTTGATTTAAAGTCCAATTATTTTTTTCAAACTATCTAAAATAATATTATTTTTAAATTTAATTTATGAATTATCAAGCTAAAATTTAAATTGGTATCTCAAATTCAAAAATAAACTATGCACTCAATTCGCGACTTAATTCAAAATAAATAATTTAATCAAATTTCAATTTGATTGCACATGGCAACCTAATACCAATGCTAATAAGTTTTTTTTTTTAGTAGAATTTCTAGAATGGTCTTGTTAGGATATATGTAATATATCTAAGTAATTAGTTTTGACATTCTTTATTAATTGGACTTATAAGATATTAATTGAATGATGATAGCTAACAAATAATCCTTGTTTGACTTTGACTTAAAAAACTATTTTGAATAATGTTTTAGATGTTATAGAATCCTATTTTGAATAGATGTATATATTGAAAAGATGTGTGGTGGATTATGTTGATGTGTGACTGAAGGGCATCGCTAGAATTTCCTTATGAATTAATTGATTTATATGAAAAAACTAAGATGTGCAACTTTTTGGTGTGTGAGACCTACGACTGATTGGTGTGTTACTCGTGTTAAACACTCATCCTGATGAAGTGACTCATGATTGGACTAATTGGTGTGTTGTGTTTGACTTCTGTCGTGAGTTGTTTGATGATTGTACAGCTATAACTTTGTTCTGCATTTTGTGTTAATAAACTTATAGTGTGGGAACAACTTTTAGATCTCTTTTAGAGGAGCTAAACCTATAGGGAAGTTATTCTGTTTGAATCTCAAGTGTGTTCATATTTTGTTATTAATTTTTTAAAACACTTGAGTCTTTTATTTATTGTCTTTCAATTAAGAATGTTGAAATAAATCCTTTATGGAGGTTAATACGAGTTGATAATATTATCGGGTATGAAAATCTTTCACGAGAAATGAGGCTGAGAGATAGTGTCAAGAGTTGAGCGGTGTCAGCTTAGTAAAACCTTGAGCAAATCTATTGTATTTTGGTGAAATGATTAAGATGGGTGAGTTCCCTGCAGAAGTAGGCAACATATGCCGAATTGCGTTAACAAATCTTGGTATTGATTTATTTTTTGTTCTTTTAATTTTTCTGATTTTTTGTGTTTACTAGAAATGAATAGAAAAGTTTGTGAAATTACTACGCCCCTTCGAATTTTCAGGTCCCTAAGATTATGTTTGGTTTGACATAAAGTTTTTAATGAAATGAAATGTATGAAATGATTTATAATAGAATGTAACGTAAATAAATATAATATTATAAAGTTGATGCTTGGAAGAGATAGAAGAGTTCATAATGTAATATAGTAAAATGTTGCTTTGATAAATGATTTATAATGTAATATAGTGTAAAGTTATTTATCACTTTGCATTTTATCCTAAACCTTTCAAATCAGAGTTTTTTATTTTTACTGTTTAGAATTAAATGAGATGCAATATGAAACTCTCTTCTTTCATTTCATTATAGTATAAAACTTACTCTTAAACAATAGAATAATATTATATTCCATTTCATTCTATTATAAAACTCCCGATCTAACAGAACCTAAGGTCATTTCAAATATAATTTAATTTTTAGTAAATTAATTATAAAGTGCTTAAATTAAAATAGAGGGTTATGTAAATAAATAAAGATAAAAACTGTCCAAAGGATGCAGGTCAGTTCCGTCCAAACACGTTCTCGTTGACCCAATTGATAAGAGAATTGGGTGACCCAGGATTCACAGCTATCAAGAGTAAGAGTGGGCTGACCCAAGACCCAATAATAACCTCCATTAACACGTTCGGACCAAACTCAGACTAAGTACATGGAGACAAAATAGTATACAAGAAGCCCTTTGTTTCATTTTTTGTCCTTTTATTTTTTGTCTTATTGTACATAGCACTGTTAGCTTCTTAACTGTCAATTCTGTTACAGTACATAGCACTGTTAGCTTCTTAACTGTCAATTCTGTTACAGATTCCTAACTAGCAAATAGTATTCCCTGGTTCAGTATAAATGGCCCTTTTTCTGTACACGTCAAAACTACGACGAAATAAGGAATATTTCCTCATCACCAGAAAAATTTTCCTTCAGACTTGAATCGGAGAGAAAAAGCGCGAACGCGACGAAGAGAGAGACGGTGACCGTTGAAGGCAGTTATTGTAGTGTTATCGTTGAAGTTCTGTTTGTTACGCAGGAGAAGAGATCGGACGGTGTAAATGAGTGCTTCGAGGTTTATTAAGTGCGTGACGGTCGGTGACGGCGCCGTCGGTAAAACTTGTTTGCTCATTTCCTACACAAGCAATACTTTCCCTACGGTACTACTCTCTCTCTTTCCTTCTTTTGTGACCGAGCATTTTGCGTGATTTTTTCCAGTGCTTAGATGATTTATCGAGTGGTTATGGCGGGGCGAAATTAGATTGAAACCGCGAAACTGTTGCGAGATGTTAAGTATTACTTTTCGAATTTTGAAATTCAAATTGGTAGCGGTTCTTTTGGAATCTGATATTGTAACTTTAATGGCCAAAAAACTAGGTACATACTTTAGTTGTGGGTTATTCATTCTCGATTTTGACGAGTTATGATTTTTCTCTCGCATTTATGGTTTATTCAAGTTTTGTGGATTATTCAGATAGAATTGGAAATGTGCTTTTTGGCTCGATTCAGTTACTTGCTTTTTGACTCCATATTGCCTTGAGGTCTAATTTGATCTAAACCAGGATTATGTACCAGAGTTTTCAAAAATTACGCCAACCGTTTTCCACTTTACATACACACTCGTAAGAGTTATGTGAAGCTCTTACAAGATTCCGGGTTGATATTTTGGACATTGGAATTCTAGATTGTGGCAGCTATTTCCCTCTGGAATCTGGTTTGAAAACTTTGATTTGGCTAAGAGCCTGCACTCGTTCTGGTCGTGGATTGTTCATTCCTGATTTTCGTAGGAACTAAGAAGTAAGAAAAATGCTTGTTAATGCTGTAATGATTTCTTTTTTTGCTAGAAGTAAGAAAAATGCTTGTTAATGCTGTAATGATTTCTTTTTTTGCTTCTCTCGTTTGCCATCTTTATTCTTCAGCAGCTTACTTGATTGAATCTAGTTCAAGAAAATTGCGTTGCTTGGGTTGATTTGTGATTTTCTTACTGTTTGACTCGCAATTGACTATGGGTTACTAACTTGATAAAAATAAAATAAAACAGGTTGACGTACCAGCCGTTTTTGACAATTTCAGTACAAGCGTGGTTGTGGATGGGAGTACTGTCAACTTAGGGTTATGGGATACTGCTGGTAATTAAAGCGAGTCTGAGCTGATTAATAACTTGATTCGTTTATCAGATGCAAAAGGCCTTCGTGCCATTGAGCTTTAACTGAGCTTGCTATGACAGGTCAGGAGGACTACGACAGGCTAAGACCTTTGAGCTATCCAGGGACAGACGTCTTCATTCTTGCTTTCTCTCTGATAAGGAAGGCCAGTTATGAAAATGTAGCCAAAAAGGTTACAAGTCATTGTCAGGATCTTACTTCTTTGAGATTTATAATTCCTTTGATAAAATTCCGCAAGTTGACTCATTACTTGCTGGCTTTCTGTTTCAGTGGATTCCTGAATTGAGGCATTTTGCTCCTGGAGTTCCAGTAATTCTTGTTGGAACAAAACTTGGTGCGTGTTTCTGTCTAGTTTCTTGTTTCTGAATACAATCCTTTCTCTCAAGCCCTTTTGCATTGTAATGGTTGAGACATGGTTTAACTTTCTTGGCAAAGCCTCTAAAATTGGGAAGCTCACATGCTGAGTGAACTTGTAGCTTTCATTCATTTGCATGATAAGGCAATCCAACTTTGTTCTCTAATCATGCCCAATTCCTAGCAGATAACTAGACTGTAGATTACATTTTTTTTCTTTCTTTTTTCACCACTGTTGCAATCTGGTGTTTTAGCTAGCCAAACTTTGTTCAAACTGTGAACTGCCACTGTATTACTAGCTTGGGTTATCTACTTTTATGTGGTCCTGTTCCAGCCTCACACCCATTCTCTCCTTTATTAAGTCCTCTCTTTATGTTTTATCGTATTGAGGTCAACTATTTTACCTTATAAAGTTGTCTTTTTATCGCGGTCTTTTACCGTTGTAGATCTGCGTGAGGATAAGCAGTTCTTTGTTGAGCATCCTGGTGCAGTCTCCATAAGCACTGCGCAGGTAAGTAGCTTCTCCGATGTTTACTAGCTTATAATGATATATTATTAAATTTAGAACTTAATGAAAAGAACTGCAATGTAATGAAGATTGCTTGTGATCTGTGTGATCTTATTAAATAACCCGGTTGTATTGGATTGACTTTCACCTAAGGGCGAGGAACTGAGAAAGCTTATTGGGGCAGCTGCCTACATTGAGTGCAGCTCAAAAACTCAGCAGGTAATGTGCGTATTCCTTTCGTCTCTTTTTGGGAATATCGTGTTTGGCTGTCTTACCAATGGATTTAACTCGTATATGTGCTGTAATTGCAGAATGTAAGGGCAGTTTTTGATGCCGCTATTAAGGTTGTTCTTCAGCCCCCAAAGGGTCAGAAGGCTTGCTCCATATTGTAAGACACAAAAGGTACGGTGGCCTATTTGTTTTTTAGATGTTCATTTATAGGTACAATCAGGGATACAGTTCGAGGATGACTAGGAATAGTACGAGAGATGTCTACATTGATTAGTGCTATTAAATAGATCCGTAAGGACTACACTGGAGCACAAGTGAGAAGCAAGGCTGCAAGATTGGCGTTTTGTTGCACCATCTACACTTTGTGGAAGACAAGAAACATAATTATGTTAGACTTTACTTCTTTTACGTGCTTTGATATAGTTTTTAAGATAAAAACTATGATTTATAAGATTTTGTATAGAATGGATCCTGAAACTTTGATCACTTTTTGAAGCAGGAAGCAATTGTTGTATAGAAGCGTAGAATGATTTTCTAGGGACTTTCTGTGGAAGCATCGAATTGTTTGTTTAATGTCTGTCGCTGTTCTTGTGACCTGTAATCAAACCTTACGCTGCGTTTGGTTAGCGTCTGCAGCATGTAAAGACGGAACTAGACGGAACAGGACAAGACAGGACAGAACAAGAA
>JANZLD010000002.1:710063-720582 GCA_026413575.1 Erythroxylum carthagenense | reverse complement strand
CTGGTGTTTTAGCTAGCCAAACTTTGTTCAAACTGTGAACTGCCACTGTATTACTAGCTTGGGTTATCTACTTTTATTTGGTTCTGATCCAGCCTCAACAACTATTCTCTCCTTTTTTTTAAATCCTTTCTTTATGTTTTATCGTATTGAGGTCAACTATTTTACCATGTAAAGTTTTCTATTTACCGCAGTCTTTTACCATTGTAGATCTGCGCGAGGATAAGCAGTTCTTTGTTGAGCATCCTGGTGCAGACTCCATAAGCACTGCACAGGTAAATAGCTTCTCCGATGTTTACTAGCTTATAATGATACATTATTAAATTTAGAACGTAATGAAAAAGAACACTGCAATGTAATGAAGATTACTTGTGATCTTTATGATCTTATTAAATAACTCGGTTGTATTGGATTGACTTTCACCTAAAGGGCGAGGAACTGAGAAAGCTTATTGGGGCAGCTGCCTACATTGAGTGCAGCTCAAAAACTCAGCAGGTAATGTATGTGTATTCTTTTGATCTTTGTGTTTGGGAATGTTGTGTTTGGCTCTACTACCAATGGATTTAACTCGTATATGTGCTGTAATTGCAGAATGTAAAGGCAGTTTTTGATGCCGCTATTAATGTTATTCTTCCGCCCCGAAATAAGGTAAAGCAAACGAAGATGAACATAATAAATGGACTTTCTTTGGAAGCATCGGATTGCCTGTTTAATGCCTGTATCTATTCTTGTGACCTGTAATCGAACCTTAAATTCCGTGCATAACATGCACATTTCATTTTCTTATTGCCTAAATTTATCCATTATATAATCCAAACAACTTCCTCCCATCCAGGCAATAGGTGCTCATGTAGTATTTTACACCGTATATGTTGATATCTATATGTATTTCCTTAAAACTTTAAGTTATAAGATTTTTTTTTTTAATGTTTCGAAGAAACACTAGGCAGTAGGTTAAAAAGGTTTTAGAACTAACAAATTTATAATTTATCGTTGATTTATATTTTATACAGTTTGTTTTCTGTCGGTTGTCTTACACCATTCTGATTGAAATTACTGCTATGTTTATCTTATTTGTATGTTTTATTATTTTATGAACTATATGTTAATTTGACATTAAATTTAGTTGAGAGTTAATACGATACTTAACATTACATTTTAACAATATAATTCAGTCTTTGTACTATTTTGTCTTGAAATCAGTTTCATTATGTAAAATATAAATAATAAATGTTCATCCAATTCATTTAATAAATTGTAACATTTTTCTTATTAAAATTTTCAAATTACATATCAAGATTATTACACTAAATTTATAAAAATTTATTTTGAAAATATAAACAATTCAAAATTTGTCAGTTAATGAAATCAATTGATAACATGTGATTAGATATTAAGGGATGTTTGTTTCTATTTGATTTTTTGTTTTTTTTTTTAATTTCTTTCAATAAAATTTATTTTTGTTTTCATATTTTTATTATAATTTTATGTATCATCAATTAAGTATGATCAATATGATTATTTATCTTAAATTTTTATAGTTGCTTTCAATTTTATTTTTGAAAATATACAATTATGTTTAATAAATATGGTTTAAGTCTAGAATATCTTAAAAATTCATAAATTCCAAATTAATTTATTTAATAGTCAAAATAAATAATAAAAATATTTTAATAAAATTTACTTATTAAATTATAACTTGAATAAAATGCGGTAGATTTTTATTAATAATTATATAGCATATAAGAAGTTAACATCTTGTTAAATTCAAATTATAAATTATAAGTTGGTTGGTTTCAATATTGATGATAATTAAATCTCATTCATATAAGTGATTTTTTCTTATTTAGAATTTTATAAAGAGTTCAATTTTGTTTTAATTTTTTAGTGGTGGTTTTTGAATATACATCATTAGAGTTGTATACAACAAAGAAACTATATTCTACTAATCTTTTGATAAAAGTATTTTCTGGAGCTGGGGCAGGGCACGCTTCATTTTTTTTCTATTCCGCAGTAATGAATGTGGGGCATAATAAAATATACATAATTAGGGATGACAAGTTTTTACCCGATCGGCCTTTGAACCGAGTCTGAACTTTTCTATTTGATCCAACTTAAATTTCTTTTTTAAAAAAATCAATATCGTTCAAGTAAAATTATATTATTTTTAATTTTTAATATAAAAAATATGTAATTAAACCAACTTCGGACGTGGTCTGACTTCGGACCGCTAAAGCTCAATCCATTTCGGAGCGAACCTGAACACAAAATTTATAGACTCAAATTTAGCCTACTCCACTGCCAAGCTTAAATTAATTGTAGAAATAAGTGAAATTATAACTTATATAAAAAAGTAAATTATAATTAGTTGATTAGTAGTTTTATGTGTTCTTTCTACCATGTTTATTAATAAATTTAAATTAATAATAACTTACTAATTATAAATAAAATAGTTTTAATTTCGAAATTATTAAAATATATTAATTATTTGTAAAATAATTAAATTAATAAGTTTTAATTTTATACAATAAATATTTAGTCTTGTAGAAAGACGATTATGTTTATCATTTTTAAATAATATAATTTAGAAAATTTTTATATTTTTAATATAGATAATTTCAGTTTCAAATTAATAAATATATTAATTATTGTCGAAGAATTAAATTACTATTTTTGTTTATTTATCAACAAATATATTCTCATCATATTTTAACAAAAAAACTTAAATGAAAGTTAATTTTATCTTAAATAAATATCGTTTATAAAAAGAAACATAACAAATAGTTTTATATTTTTAATGCAATTTTTTATCTTTCGAATCATTTGAACTTTTTAAGGTATCTTCAACTAAAATAACTTGCATATCAAAAATATTTTTGTTTTATCTTATTATTAATAAAGAAAATATCATTTTTGTCGTATAAAAAAAATCTTAAGCACATCTCCAAAAAAAAAATGCTAATCAAACAAAACACAAAATTTAAAAAAACCAAACTATTATTTTGAAGTGGTCCTATGATCTTATCTCGAACTGTATTAATTATTTTATTTTTATGTATATTTATCAATAAATTATTTAGTCTTAACATATTTTTAGTAAAAGTAAGTAAATAGATGTTTCATTTCACTTTAAATAGTAAGTTTAATAAATATTTTTATATTTTTAAGATAGACGTGTTCAAATTCAAATAATTGGAAATTTAAAGTTTTAAAGTACCTATCTCAATAAGTTTCAGAGTTGGATTTTTTTTAGAATAATGTTTCAAAATAACTTATATATTAAAATTTTAGATATATTATTAAATAATATTTATCTAACTAATAAATAATAATAGAGAAGCATTGTATTTTATGTCATATAAATATAAAAACAAAATCTTGGAAACAGAAAATTTAAAATAAGAAAAGCTAATCAAACAAAATCTTAAAAACTACTTAATCAGATCAAGCCAATATACTACTCCCTCTCATCCAAAATAAAAGTCGTTTTAGAGAGATATATACTTACTAAGAAAATTAATGAAATGTTTAATGTACCCTTATTAACGGTGTTATTTATGTGAGAGAAATTGCATGTTGAACTGTCTTAAAAATGTAATCTGTGTAATCAAGATGTGAGAGAAATTAAAGGGTAATTTTAGAAATAAAATTATAAACATGCATGAAAAGACACGAACGATTATTATTTTGAATAATTAAAATCTCTCTAAAATGATATTCATTTTAGATAGGAGGGAGTATTTTTTAGTAGTTTTTTATGTCTCAATCTTACCCAAACTTCTTTATACCACGAGATATTTAGATGTGATGTTTCTCTTAAATCATAATTCCAATTCTAATAATAATTCCTTTTTATTTCCAGAACTTCCTAGAGTTTCACTTAAATGATTTTATCAACCGAAAGTTGAGTCAAATATCGATTTATACAGCACCTAACTACGATATATTTCCTTTAGAGAACTTATTACCTAATACTTTTTCTTATCATCACCTGGTGAAAACTCACCGCATTAAGAAAACTAGGATGTTCTTCAATATAGCAAAAGAGAAATATGGTAGGTTATTTAGCGTTATCCAGTTCAACTCTTTCTGCTCTATCTATTAAACTATCGATCATATCACACAATATGGCATATTCATCTCAAGAGGAAAATCGAAGCGAAGACGATAACGAACTAGAAACTTGTGTAGAGAACTTGAAAGAACAAGATGCAACAGACATCCGACAATAATTGAAAGTAACATGGTGCTATGATTTAGTGAATACATCAAGGATTAATAAGGACATAGAACAAATATACAGTGACAAATTAAATTACAATGAATAAAAATAAAGATACGTTTGAATTTTTACTTTCAATCTCTTTATTATAGTTACAAATTTTAGACTATTCTAAATAAAATTTATATATAAATTATTAATAAATAATATTAAATAACTAAATAAATTTTATTAGGTTAATAAAATCAATTTTATCAAGTTAATAGATAACTCTCAACTTTTCCATTTGTTCAAACCCCAAGGGAAGTATTCACATGCATAACTTTAGAGAAGTTATAGATTTTGATATTTCTCACCCATAACACCATCTTTTTTGTTTCTGGAATCGAATGTGGCGGAGTGTGGTAGCAAAGACGGAATTCGAAACTGGATCTAAGATTGTGGAGTCACTTTGGATTTCAGTACTGATTAGTTCGACAAGGCTGAATTGCAATGCTTGTAACCTGTGGCAGATAGGTGTTGATTTATTAGCAGACCAAACGCTGCCAACCTATCTCCGTATAAATGTAAAATCCTCTATAAAGATTATAAAAAGATTAAAAATCAACCAAATGGAAGGCTTTATTTTCACAGGCATTCGCTTAGGCTTATTAAAAGAATTGTTGTTCAAATTCCTACAGCCTTTGTGGAACTGCATAAGCAGCTCACCTGATTCGAGAGTTGCAGTATTTTCTTAGGTGATGCTCACACTTCCTCACCCATTACGTCCTCACCTTGCAACTTCTATACTAAATAGGGAACCAGAAACATTAAAAGTCATATGGAGCTGAAGAGTTCTCATAGAAGAAACTCTTTATCTTATTAAAAAAAAAGGAAAGAAACCAGTGTACCTGAAGCAGGAGGAAACCCCCAAACAATGTCGCAAGTGACTACAATTGATACTGATCTGGAAACACCTGAATTTATGCAGTTCATCAAAAAATACCATGCACGATCATTACATTTGATAACCGATTATACATATTCAGATAAACAACTTAAAAGTCGCCAGCATATACCACAAGAACGAAACAACACGGAAAAAGATGACTTAAATGGTCTCTGCGGAAGAGAATTTGTGGCTTCAAATGTGAATTTTCAACCTATGCTCAGCAAATAGCAAATATGTTTTACGAAGGTCCAACTCAAAACTAGAAATGGTAATGGGACAGCCGGGTTCAGATCATAGGAATATAGTTTATGAAGATGCAACTCAAACCAGGGTTTCAAACAAGAGCAGAAGGAGGTTACCCTAGACTGAAGTCATCGAAACCTGCTCTAGGAGTCACAGAAGATGGTGCATTTATATATTTCAAGGTCCACCCCGTCTCTCTGATTAAGAACACAGAATTTTGCCCCACCTAAGACAATATAAAATAATGGGGAAATGTAATGCACAATTGTAATGCTTGCACTTCAGCAGTCATAGAGAATCCATAATCGTACACCATTCAGATATTGAGATTAATATTTCAGCTGCCTATTTTGAGTTTCCAAAAGGTATCCTAGATTGATGACGTCACATAGTTTTATAGGACTTCAACTCAATCTATTTTGTTCATTTCTGTCCCATCTCTACTTCCACTGGAAAGAACACCAAGCAAAACCAGTGAAGTGTTTAATTAGACACGGCAAAAGAAAGTACATCGACAGAGCATAATCTACCAAGTTTACAAGAAATTTTCATGTCGCCGAAGTACCTTACAAACAGACTAATCAAGGAAATATCAATATATCAACATATTCACAGACTCGCAAAAACATATTAATCACTCAAATCCAAAAATTCATGTTTCCGTTTACCACTTAAACTTGTCAAATTAGACTCGAAAAGAGCACAAAAAACAAAAAAAACCTAGAGATCCTGTTATTCCTCGTCTTCAGAATAATTCATGCAGTTCACATCTACTGAGTTGATCGAGATGTCCTCAGATCATTAAGCACGTCCTTAGCCGAAGCCTCCTTCCTTTTATGTAAACGAAACCTACCGTACAGAGCAAAAGCCTGCCACCACGAGCCTTTTCAACAGATGAACTAAATCAAAGTATCGCGTTAATTAGCAAATATCAAACTCCAGAATCTTCCATAAGCTAATCACTCACAGTCTAAGTAACACTTTTCCTGCGTGTGGCACAAACTCGTATAGAATCACGATCGCAACTTCATGTCTCTTCACATTCTTGAAGAACATCTCAAGCTTCCTCCATTCATCAAAGGTTCTCGTATCTACAAATCAAGATCAATCGGTTCCGAAAATTAACAAAACATAAAAAATTTGCACCGAAAACATATTAGAGATTTACAGAGCTCGTAGTATTTGTGAGGTGAGAGCTAGTACTTGAGAGCTTCTCTTGGATCGTTCGCATCCTGAGATTCAAAAAAGTGAGGGAAGTTTGAGATCGGAAAATTCAGAGAAACTTCGAATCTGACTATCGGCGGGAATCGGTAAAAGTACCAAACCGCGAGATGCATGTAGAAGGCGCTAAGTTAAACTCCGGCGACTTCTGTGGGCCGTTTTTCTTCGCCTTCTGCTGCTTTTAGAACTTTTCCTGTTTCAACGTTCAACTCCTTTTCGAATTTTGATTCTGTTTGGCTCGGCAGTTGAGAGCATTTTTATGTTTGATGTTGATCCTTTTATGAAAAACAGTTCCCATCTGAGTGAGTCAAACAGAGAGAGGAAATAACAACAAGAGCATCGATGTAGTCAAACGGACCGTCGTTTAACATGATGTTGGGTCATTGTCCATATACGACATGTCGTTCTTGATTTATTAAATAAAAATTCAATTTATTATTTTTTAATATTATAGATAACATGAAAATGAAAGGCTTCCCCTTCCTCTTCACGGTAAAAAAAGTCCCATAGCCAAATTCATTTTGACTTTGATTAGAGACGAATTACGTGCAGACTTGCTTAAGTCCTCCACGTCAGTCATAATCGGTGTACGTAATCTGCCCAATGGCAGGCCGCAGGCGGGTAAGTACAGTATAACGCACATTGTTGGTAAAATTAAATCAAAAATGGCATGCTTATAATGGTCAAAAAATCATAATTAGTTAATGAATTTTTATGCTCCTGAACTTCATTTTACCAAAGATCATATGCTATGTTCGATAGTGCAATGATACCTAACGAAAGTTGTGAAAGTTGGAAAGTTGAAGGTTGTGAAGGAAGTTATGGAGAAGAAGAGGAAGAGAATAAAACAGGTTTTGTTTAGAATCCTGACGAGCAACCGTTGTGACGAGTGTCTTCACTACAACGTCGTTGGACAGGATCCTGAACAAGCAGACAATTCTGTCTCCGTCCTTAAAACTCGAAATTCAGGTTTTGCCATGATAGCTCCTTAAGATGTTCTCTGGCTGTCCTGATGATAGCTTATCTTGATGTGATTGATCGTCTTGGTTTGCAGGTTTTAAGGTAAATCCGAAACAGGGACTATGCTCGGACAAGCGCTGTAGATGTATAAGAAGCTCAAAGGCTTTTATGTCTAATAAATTCCAATCCTGTGCAAGGGATTATTTGAGAGTTGACGAGGAAGACCAGAACAAACCTCGTACCAGATCGTTTTCTGCCGTGCCAGAAACTGTTCTTGGTTGGCCTTTACTTGGAAGGAACTATCGGAATCAGGAAGCCTTAAGCAGAGCTAAAGCAAGAAGCATGTCTGTCGTAGAATGGGTCATGAGCCTTACCAGTCAATCTTCGCCCTTCGATTTCACTACAAACAGAACCAGCAGCCTTTTCGAGGGTGAAACATCAAGTGATTCATTTGCTGAGGATTTCGGGATTAAGGAAACAAGTTTCTACGAGATTCATGAGTCTGAAAATGAAACAACCAACGAAACTAGCATTGGAAAAGTTGAGAAGTCTGCACTTCACCAAGATTTGCCTTCTTCATGTTCAGTAACGTCGAAAGAATCTGGACAACCAATACTTGGTTGGCCCCTTCTGGTATTAAAGAATTCGGTAAATCTTGGTGAACTATCTGTGGTGAATCCAATCGATCATTTGAGACCTGCTTCTCCAAAGCCCCATATCAATTTGGCTTCTGAAGAAGCAGAAGATTCGTCTGAGGACATGATTTCTTATTGTGAAGAAAAGATGAAGCTTGTCCTAAAACTGAAATCATCTGGGTCCAAGCTATTCAGCTACGAAGAGCTAAACAAGGCCACACGTCAATTCTCTTCAGGTTCCTTAATGTTTTTATCTTACTCTGCAGTAGTTGTTTGCTTAATAAATTAAATGTTGGACAAGCTGGCTTTTGACCTGATTTTGAGTCAAGCTCAAAGTTAGAAAAAGAATTCAGGTTTCAGGCCGAGTTTAGAAGGGCTCCGGCTTGACCAGCCCGAATTTCGGCCCTACCTGATCGACTGGCTTGTTGCTAGCACCACTCTTTCATTCTTGTGACACTGTTGATTAATATACAGAAAACTTGATTGGAGAAGGAGGGTGTAGCAATGTATACAAAGGGTTACTTTCTGGAGGAAAGCTGATAGCAGTGAAAATACTAAAGCACTACAAGCAAGCTTTCAAGGACCTCTCCTTGGAAATTGAAGTAATGTCCTTGTTAAACCACAGAAATATTACACCTCTAGTTGGTGCTTGCATTAAAGATGACCATCTCATTCTGGTGTACGACTTCTTGCCCAAAGGGAGCTTAGAGGAAAATCTACATGGTTAGATCCTAACTCATTCATCACTAGACTCGATACATCTAATAGTTTCAAGATTTTTCATATCATTGTAACAAATGGAGTTCAATTCTGACAACAGCAAGTTCAAAGGAATCAGTATTACCCTGGAAAGCGAGGTTTCAGTTGGCCCTTGCAATTGCTGAGGCACTGAACTACTTGCACAACGAATGTCCTCGATCTGTTATTCACAGAGATGTAAAATCTTCCAACATTCTCCTGTCGCATGATTTCCAACCACAGGTAACATAAAACGAACATTCTTCTTACTCAAAACAAATGGTAGATTCAGCAATCCGTTTAAATTTTCCAACTAAAGATATTGACGATATATTAGTTCCATCTTCACAGTTATCAGATTTTGGACTAGCTCTATGGGGACCTCAGGATTCGGACTATATGATGGTCAGTGACCTTGTTGGAACATTTGGGTATTTAGCTCCAGAATATGTTATGCATGGAAGAGTTAGCAATAAAGTTGACGTCTACGCCTTCGGTGTAGTTCTGCTTGAACTATTAACAGGAAAAAAGCCAATCAGTGCTGAAGGTCTAAAGGGACAACAAAGCTTGGTGAAGTGGGTAAGAATATACTGTTCATTGCTCCAGGAAATGTACACTGTTTCTGCTTGAAGCCATAACTCTGCTTTTTGGTATTTCAGGCAACGCCATTGCTAGAGAAAGGGGATCTAAATGCATTACTGGATCCTAGATTAGAGAAGAATTTCAATATCGTTCAGATGAATAAAATGATTCTTGCAGCCACTCTATGCACTAGACAGTCAGCTAGATTACGGCCAAAAGTGAGCCAGGTATAAACATCCTTTTTGTTCAAGAAGAGAGAATCCTGTAGAACATGTATTACTCTAGTATTAAAGCAGATTGCATTGCATTCTATTTGAGTTCCAGCTGAAAATAGATTATGATTTTTCATGGCTTTTCTTCTTCACCCAGGTACTGAAGCTGCTAAATGGTATTAAAGATGGAGAAAGTTGGCTCAACTCGTATATTAGTGATTCGAGTAAGGAGGACTTTGATGGTTTTGTCACGGAAACAGAACAGAAGCCAAGTTTTGATGTGTTCTTGAACGATTATACCAGATCATTGTGCGGTATCGAAAGTAAATCAGCACAAGGCTGTGTAAGTAATCACCGTTTCACGTTGAAAGATTACTTGCAGAAACCGCAGGTTTGATCCTACCGACGGGCTTTTTATCCACGTCCCACTGTTTTGCATCTTTGGTTTTCCTCACGATGAAGCAAATAGGAACTTTTCAAATTCATACATACATAGCAATTCTTCGAATGTCGTATAGCTTTTTGAATTCAGAAAAGAACTCTCCAAGTTGCAAACAAAAGAATAATGTTTCAATATTATATAAATTACAAAACTTCTAACATTCGCTGTACATGACTAACTGCTCTATATCTTAACTACAAAATTGGCTCAATGTTGGAAAACATGATTGTCTCATCTCCGGTGAACCTCTTGAAAACCACCTGCCACCGGAATCATCGCCAAAAGTTCCAACACACGCTGTTAGTTAGCCATCAGAATGGCACAGTATAAGGTAAC